>OMNM01033522.1:3483-54097 GCA_900302745.1 Parablennius parvicornis
GGGGGGGGGGGGACATCGTGCAGTGAAGCACTGGCCCATGCCGTTCTGGGTGAGGGGAGGCGATAAGATGACTGAGCACGGGGATAGAGAACTGGGGAGGAGGGGCAGTGAAAATTGTAACGGCTGAGAGGATGTTTTCATCGCGGGTGCAAGACTGGAACTGTGCAGTTAAGTGTCGGGACGGAGGGTGAAAGGGGAACAGGTCGCTCTCTCTCCCCTGGGTGTTTGGATTAGCTACTTTGTCCACTGACATTTACAACGTCTCGCACACACAGTTGGCTTCCACCTGAAAGTTGTCGTAAAGCTAAGCACGGATGGAGCAGCTGGAATTAAGAGAGGTTTCAGGGAAAATATACTGCTTCACCGAATTGCCTTCTACCGTATAATCACGGGCTATCTTACAATTTACTTTAAAGGGGCATTTTGTTTATGGCAGCTTTTACATTTCTTGGGGTATTAGGGGAGCAGCAGGCTGGGATTAAAATACTAAAAAGTTTAGAAGAAAAAGTCATTTGAAGGTGTATCATCAACCTGAATGTATTTTGGTTTATGAGCTGAATTTTGCGATCGTAAGCCTCATTTTTACTTTTCATCAACTAAAAACAGACCTACACATTACGCGACCCATGAGCCATATGCAGCCCTGTGGTTGTCCTCGACAGGCCAGCAAGGGCTCAATTATGGATTATGAAAGTATGAATCGGATGAAAATTAGAGTCTGCGTCACTTTCATTCATAAGGTGGCAGCTTTATTCTTGCAGGTACTTTATAGACCTTTACAGATCTCAACTTCCATGTATGGAATGGTTACAATATATGTAATCACAGTTACAGTATAGAAGAACTCAAGTGATGTAAAGTTTGGGCTTTGAGGACCTTTCTGTGTTAAGTTTGTATTTCCTTCCATGTTTCTCCAAATGACATCTGAGGCACTCCAAAAATCTCAGTTTTTTTCTTAATTTGTTTGCATCAGAAATCACGTATATAATCTATATATACATATATAAGGTTGCCAACAATATATGACTTTTTACAGTTGCTGATTTTATTAATTATTTAATACACTTTTAAAGCACTATAAATTAAATTCATTCAGATAAAAAATTCTCTATTTCTTTATTTCACGTCCAAGATGCCTTGTGAAGCAATGTTTAATGGGTAAAATAATATTGTGCTTGAGAATAAAATGATAATCTCCTCAAAACAAGCCTCCAGTTTAATGGTGTTTATTTATCGTGATGCCTTATAATGGAAAACTTAGCAGATTGTAACTGTCAGAGGTCAGAGAAAATGTATTAAAACAAAAGCAGCTTTGAAGAAGTTGTTCTGTCTGTTTTCATAACGAATGCAAAAAGCTGCTTGTGCTCTGAATGTCTCAGACTCTCTGTGTGCTTCGTTTTTGTAAACTCTGACATGTAGACTTGTACGAGGCTCACGAGGGAACCCACATCAAGAGCAGACCAATTAATTCCAAGTAAATGGCTTTGGATTGTGAGCATATGGATGTCAGACAAACTAAAACATAAAAACTTTTCTTCAATGCGTGACAGCCCAGCTTTCTAATTCAAGATTCAATAAGATTATGAAAGCGGTGTTACACACATACAGGAAGAGATTTGATATTCATCTCGAGAAAATCTTCACTGTGTTTCACCTCGTCTTTTCTCAGTATTGATTATTTGTATTTTGTTTTTTCAACAAAACGGTCTCATTACTAATCTCTGTGATTTAAACGCATCTCGGCAGCATATTTGAAAAGCTCCTGCTAACTACTCTCAAGGAAAACCCTCAAATCTTCACTGTATTTTTTTTTTTTTTTTATTGAAGGTTTATTCATTGAAACTGAACCTTTTTGGTTTCTCCTTGAATAAAAACCAATGAAGTTTTACGCCCACACAACACTCATCAAAATACTTGGAAATAGAAGTTTCTCTCCAAGTGTGATCAAAGGATACTGCAAGACTTTCAGACATTAGAGTCGGTGTGAATCAACATCTTTACGTGACGAAGTGGTTTGTACTCTTGTCTCATTGTGTGAAAGTGGTTCTGAATCTGCATGTTCTCCATGTACGTACATGGGTTTTTTTTCTGGGTACTCCGGTTTCCTTCTCCAGTCCAAATTTGTGTTTGACACTCATTGGTGCCTAAAAAAAAATCGGAGTGAATGTGTGTATGTCTGTTGGATTGGTGACCTGTCCACATAGTTAGCTGGGATCAGCTCCAGCTACAGGAATTGTCACAGCGGTGCAGAATTTGAGGCTTAAAAAAAAGATAGTTTAGATAGTAGACTAGTTTTCTCCTGTATAAAAGTCTTATTTGTGAAAAAAAAAAATCCTGACTAGGACCTCCTTAGGGGCATTGGCTGTATTTCATTATAAGTGGACACTTACAGTAGTTTTATGTGCTGAACTCAGTCGGGTGCACTGACGAGGGAGCAATAATGACAAATGTTTTTGTATAACTGCGTATTTTTTTTTTATTGTCATTTGTATCAATTCAAAAAATGTTAAATTTTTGAAGTAATGCAGTAGTGACCATATATGTCCATTTACCCCATAAAGGAGTAAGGCAACTAGTTTTGGTTTTCAAGGCAAGACTGTATTACAAATGTGTAGCAAATCTGTAGAAGAACCAAATAATTGGTGGAGAAAACACTCAGATCTTCTGAGTACAAGAATGTCTATGTCAATGTGAAACAATTTCCTATTATTTAATCTAGAAATACACTAATTTCTGTGAGGTTCATTCCAACCAAAGTCACTAAGGACCCGAGTGTTGATTAAAAAATGCAAAGCAGCCACTTCAACTAAAGCAGATTATTATACTGACGTCTGAGAGGAAAATAACTGAGGAAGAGAGACCTGAGACGTTACTTCTACCACACCCACATATCCCCATGCCGGGTGCCTGCGCGCCGCCCTCACCTGGAGCATGTTGAGTAGCAGCGATCTGAACTTGGTCCCCTCCACCATGAACATCGCCATCTTGTCGCAGAGTTTGGCGGCCGTCACGGCGAAGCTCCTGTCTGAGACGGCCGTGGAGTAGATGGCGCCCACCACCTGGGCCAGTGTTTCCTCGGACCGCGCCGAGCACTGCGCCTCCTCCATGAAGGAGGCCAGCTGCTGCTCCACTCCGCTGCTGTTGCTCCTCATGTTGTTGAGGAGGTCCACCAGCCGGTCCATGTTCTGCGTGCCGGAGCCCGAGTCTTCCACGCGCGCCTCCTCCTGAGGCGAGAGATGGGTTTTGGAAGATGAGTGATCACTGATGATATCGTGTCTTTTTTATTCTTCGCACATGTACCATGTAATTACTGCAGAAATCCTAAAACTGTCTTTCAAAGATGTGCACACATGCAAAAATAGACATCTAGCTTCCAGCTCAATATTTCACAAATATTCATCATTGATAAACAAGTTACATGAAGCGTTTGCATATACCTTCTGTGTTACAAGCATCTCTGTGGGAAAGCCCCCTGTGGTACTATGTACATAAACAAAACATGTCGATAGCACATGACAAGACAATCAATGCTTGTGGCATGACACTATCATGTTTTGAGTGTAGCCATTGTTAGAAATATATAAAATATATCACGTAAACATCAATTCTTCTTGAAAGTTGAGCTAAAACCTTTCATCAATTGCGATCTAGAAAAAAAAAAATGATTGCAAGGATTGAAACCGTTAGCCAGATGACCCCTGTTGAGTAAATGTAGTTTCCTAGATGAGATTCATTGATTCACTGGCACCACTAAGGATATGTTTATTAATGCCTGCCGTTGCCTCACGTTAGGGAGCCTCGTGCTGTCAAAACCATCCCCTCCTGGTGGTAATGAGTTAGCAGGAGAAAGAGGAAGCTGAGAGCAACAACACAGTTGGCCGACTCATCAGTTTAGTGCACAGTGGAGAACATCAAAAACTGTTAAGCTAATGCCACTTTAGTTCCTTCACCTCCTTAGTGAGAACGTGCGCTCTCATCCCTGCCTGTCTGAATATGTGTTAGCCTGAATGCTAAATAAATACGTGGGCAAGTGAGTCAAGCAAGACTCTGCGAGTGGAAATGTATCTGCGGGTCTGTGCGTTCAATGTGTGTTTAATTAGTAATTATAAGACCAAGTATATGCGTGTGTCTGTGTGTATATGCAAGAGTCCAGGTTGCCTTAATACTGACTGACAGGCACTAAGCAGCTTTTCAGTACCTTGTCCTTTAGTCTCCTCCTCAGCCTTTCCTTTGACGACTGCAGCAGGCTGATTTTGGGCTGTTCCGATTGGTCCTCGCCCGGCTTTCCGCTCCGTGGTGGGCTGGGTGATTCCTTATTAACTCTCAGATCCGGAAAAGAATTTGACTTGGGTGTTGAGTCAGATTTGGGCGATTCACTGGGACTCTTACTACTGCGGTCTTGTGGCAGCCAGATCTGCTCCTCATCCAGTTTTACATTCTCAGTCTCTTTGTCTTTGGTTGTTTTTGGGGATACTCCTTTATCACCTGTAGTGTTTGTCTGTCCATGCCCCTGACCTTTCTGATTGTGGTGCCAACGCCGGTTCTGACTGTAACCGTGGTGAGGGGGTCCTCCTTGGCGTTGCCCATGTCCTCCTTGGTACTGGCGAGGCGGTCGGCCAGCACTGTTGCTTCTGTTATCTCCTGGTTCTGTCAGATTCCGCTGCTGTTGGTTCGGAGACTGCTGCTGGGGTTGATCTCTCTGCTGCTGCTGCTGCTGCTGCTGCGGTGACAGTTGTTGATTCTGCTGGGGCTGGTTCTTCCCTCCTCCACCACCTCCACCTCCTCCTCCTCCTCCCTGAGGCCGCTGCTGTCTCCTGAAATGAGAGCAAGTTTCGGTTAGTTCGGCTGTGATGTAGCCGCAGCAGCAGCTGGCTTGTACCTTCCACTTCTGTGTCACTGTAGCCTTTACTCATCTTCTCCCAGAGACTAACCAGCGCTGTCCTGTAAATACTAATGCGACATCTACAAATACTAACCCATCACCCATCTACTCGGCTATAGAAAAACACAAGCCTGCTTACATGTGGATGTACAGTGTGTCAGTGTTTTCCTGTCCTGCATTGCTGTGTCCCTGTGCTGCTCTGGCTCTGGACCTGACAAGCCGCTGACATATGGTCCAGAGGATTAGTCACGCTGGCACCAAGGAGGCGACCTATTATCTGCCTCGGCATGTGAACTAGCATATACTCAACTATCTCACCTGCATTTGGATGCATGTAAATGTTGTGACACTGAGTAATGCAGAAAACACTTATTATTTAAAGGAATTGGTGAGTAGTCCAAACAAGTGATTAAAAAAATTAAAAATCGCAGCAAATTGGAAAACCCAAGTGAATCAGCCATGTATGTTTATACATTGTTAAATATAAACTTTGCCTCATTCTACCAACCAAAGGACTGTAGATAGAAAATGAACAGTTTTCAAATTGGGAATAAAAGCATCTGCTCCTGTCTAGTCTTGGTTTTTTTGTACATGTATAAAAATCCTGTGGTGAGTAGTAAATAATACAATAAAGACAGCATAAAAAACTGCAGTGACTTTTCCGTCACCCTGCTTGTGATCGTTTCACAATGTTTGCCTCAACTCCTGAATTATATGTGGTACAAAACCTTGCCACTAAATGGCATGAAGACAGTTCTCCAATCATGAGGCGACCTCAGCCGTTCGCTTATGAAGCTGAATCGGTTGATTTTTGAGTTGGAAAAAAGTGTGGATGCAAGTGAACAACCAAAATCACACAAGGATTCAGCCTACATTTGTAGTTCAGGTAAAACAGGTTAAAAAAACAAC
Organism: Parablennius parvicornis; assembly: GCA_900302745.1. Taxonomy (NCBI): domain Eukaryota; kingdom Metazoa; phylum Chordata; class Actinopteri; order Blenniiformes; family Blenniidae; genus Parablennius; species Parablennius parvicornis. Next base: position 9,275 of record OMNM01033522.1, read on the forward strand.
AACAACAAAAACCATGAGATTGACTAAAAAAATTTTTGAGATACAACTGTATAAACATACCATAAGTATCAATTTGCAGCCACACCTAATATTGAACAACCATCACAATGTGCACTGACACGAAGGCAAACTGTTTGAAAAACTTTGAGCATCAAACAGTAAAAGAATGGAATTGTCGCATTGGCTCAGGATAGAGCATAAGAAATCACTTAGAAGGACAGTGTCTCTCCAGTAATGGTTTTACATTTTGAGAAATGATAACACTTTAATCTGTCTGCACAGTAGCAATGGCCAAGCTATTTTCCGAGGACTACACATATTTTCTTTATTAGGCAGAAAACTTAAAAACCAATGTGGACAAAAGCAAAATCTGTGACCCCATCGAGCTACGGGAGCCTTGTGGGAGACTGAATTTGTAAACACGGAAAGAGAACTTTCCTAAAAGTTGGTAGAGGTCGTCAATGTCATGGTTATCTTCAATATTGGTTTTCTTAATTCCTCGTGAAATCTTTTCCTTTTGGGTTTTTTTTTTTTTTTTTTTTTTAATTCGGCCAACCTTCAATAGCTTGGTTTTTAGATCAAAATGTGAAAAAGAAAAACCAAGCCCGAGACTTTTGAAGCTGATGAACAAAAAATGTTCCAACCATTTGACTTAGTGAAAGACAGTCGTACGCCAAAGTTCACTTTCAGTCCTTATTTTGTGAAAGTCTTTAGCCCACCCCAAATAATGTAATATAAAAACAACCTTGGATATGTTCTGAGCGCTTAAAAGAAAGACTACAGCAGACTTTATGACAATATTTGAAAAAAAAAAAAAAAAAAAAAAAATTGCTATGGATCAAAAACAGAAAAAAATTCTTAATATTTTTTTGTTTGTTTTTCTATAAAGAACACTGTCTTGTGATGATTTCAGATTTTCCATCTAGACTGAGCCATACTTCTATTTCTGTGGCGCTATATACTGGACCCCCTCATATTGTTCACACAACCATCACTAACATCAGTTGAAGCCTTGTTTGTGTTTTCTTCATATTGGCAGCTTTATGAGTGAAAAAGAAAACACTGTGGAAGTGAATGAGTTCAAATGTATTTATACCCTTATTTGTATGTGCGCGCGATAGTGTGGTTAATGCCTTGCCCGGCCTTTCTCTTTCACTCTCTCTGGGACGTTGGGAGACAGTTCATCTTCTGGCTCTCCGGTACTAAACAGCCTTCTTTCATTAATATATAAATATCATGTCTGTCACATTTGCACGGGCCAGCCAAGTAGTTGTTTTTTAATGACGCGGCTGATCTCGAGTTGTTTACTTCTGTCAGAAGACAACCTTTCATCACATACTGCCACACTTTTACATCAAACCCGTGGAAACAAAGCTCTTCAGCTTCTGCTCAGTTATAAAAGCAATGTAGCACATTAATGACATATTAGGAGAAAGTCATGATATTGAATATTGAGAATGTGAACAGTAAAATGCTATCAATTAAAAAAAGCTATATATATTTTGTTAACTTTGCCCAAATCTGCTATTATAGATAGAAATGCTAGTTGTTAGATTGTGGGTGGAAAACCTGCGCAAAACCCACAATCTGCACAAGTAGAACATGCAACCAAAAGCTTGACAGGAGAAATTCTTGCTATGAGATGACAGCACTTGTTGAACATGAACTAGTTCAACATGAACACAAAAACTTTTGCACTGTCTCGTATTTTACTATACCTACTGAAGTCACTGCTGCTGGTTTCTTCTGTGCAGGTTCAATATTGTATATTTCAAAGTAGACGTTGATGGATGGCAATTGATGGATTTGGCCTCGAGAGTTATCCCAGTAAGTCTTAAACGGATTCAATGAAAACAACGTTACATACAGTATATGTAGCATGTGAGCAGAGAAGAGCGACCAGCTTCTCTAATGACAGCTATTTGGTTCCAATATCATCGGTTACAGATCTGACCGGCTACTACTTCCAATGTTGAATGACAGAAATGTCGAGATCTCATTTAATTTGATTTCTGGGAGGGTGAGATTTCTTAAATCTTCCGCTAAGCCGCAGACTGCTCAGAGACATGGAGAGTTGAGGAATACGACATTTTCCTCGTTCTTAATCTGATGATTCATTGGTTCGCCACAGTGCCTGTTAGTTTAGGCTCAGCTCTAATAAGCTGCTCTCTTGATCTACTGCTGATGTGGGGAGGTGAAAGTGAGACAGTAATAAAATGTTAATCACATTTAATGACTGCGAGCGCCGCAGTAGCTTGAGTGTTGCTCCGATTGACCATCCATCAGTCACATTACTGCCAGAGAGATGTTTGCATTAAGGATAAATGATGAGGCCACTGATGAAATTTCATCTCACAATATCTCGTTACTTGGAAACAGACTTGACTCCGGAGTGATCAAGCATCTAATCAAATGAGAAATTACTCTTTTTTTGGGTTGGGATGATGAGTTTGGTAATTTCAAGGTATTAATCAAACTCAAATTGCTGTTTGATGTTGGCTTGCAGTATCGCACCTTAATAAATCCTCCTATTTCCACCTGTCTCCTTTTTTTTATTTTGAACTGTTTGAATATTTCAAAAGGAGGGGGTGGATTATTAGCTGACCTTTAAGGTGTTTTGTTAAGAAGAATAAATCAAATGCAATTTTCAACATGCTGTCAAAGGTCAGAAAAAAAAAAAAAAGAAGATATTATGAGTTTGTTTTGTTGCCACTAACCTGGCTGAGGCTTGCTGCTTCCCCGCTGGGCCACTGGGCAGAAGTACAGTTAACTGGTCTCGGAGGAATTGATCAAATGTTCTACAGGCAGGAGAGAAGGGTGTGCTATAGTGCAGATGATTATCAAAGATGGAGAGATGAAGGATAGATGATGAATGGAGTCAAATTTGTGGAAAAATTTAATTTTTAATTTTTTTTTTAAGGGGGGGTACGAAGGAGAAAGTAGGAGAGAACAGGTAGGAAGGCAAAAAAGCAAAGAGGGAGGAAAAAAAGAAACAAAAAAAGAAACTACAGGTTGACAACTAAAACACGTGAAACAACATGCATAGACCATGAAGAACTCTAGGAAAGCTAGTGACTATAAAAAAAAAATGGAATTAACTAGCAGATGTGATCACGGGAGGGGTAGTGATGATTATGTCGCCCTTAGAGTGAATGTGGATGGAGAATTCGGATGTGAATGGGGAATTCATGGAACCATCGGTTGACCCAGACTGGAAGATCGATTGGCCCCGGGGAGGAGAAGCCTGCAGGCCCAGACGGTCAATACCGTGGCCGAAGCTTCAAACAGGACACACGACGCACCGGCTTAATGGACTGTGTGTGGGGAGACAGGATTGGACTGCCTGACTGCACATTTGCATCACCCAGTCTTAAGATTGAAAATCAACACTGGGAAACCTACTGCATGCGTGTGCATTCGTGCACGCATGACTTTTACAGATGACGCTCAATAACTTTGAGTCATCGCAGCCACAAGTTCAGAGGAGAGAAGGCAGGCGGTTCACAGTGCAGAAAAAGAAGTGAACCTGGGGGGGGGGTCACATGCAGAAACCAAACGCTGATGCTGTTTCTTCACGCAGAAAGTGGAATTAATAGAAGGAAAACATAGAGAGGAGGTCAAAACTAGGCAAGGACAAGTTTTACTTTGTAATACCTTTGTAACATCTTCAGGCATTGCTAAACTTAACTGGAAACAATCCCGTAACTCGAGTGAAAATGATCTATTCACCAATCTTTCACCCATTATTTTCCACCGTCTATAATCTTTTCAATTTATCTTAGCACTTTAATACAAGTACTACGAATTAATCATAGATGGCGATTCTGATGTGCGGTAACAATGACTGAGATAACGCCGATGGTGGTTTAAAGTTACGCTCAATGAATCAATGAGACAGCGACTATAAATAACCACAGAAATATTTGAAGACAGTCCCTCTGGTGCTGTTCAAGAGTTGAAACTGTGCTACAATTCAGAGGCTGGAGAGGGTAAAAGTATTGACATGCAAACAAGTGATTCAGGGTGTATCCACCTCCGTTTATGACGAACTGTGGAAGTGGAGAGAAGACTATTGCACAGGCAGTCGGATCCAGGTCGAGACGTACGCGCAGCTTCATAAATCTGACAAAAAGAATGTCTTCACATATTTCTTTGCCAGAGATTTAGTTGAGCATCTATACAAGATTTTAATACAGCTGCTCCATTTCTGTTTGCTCATCCTTCAGTGCAAGAGCACAGGCACAAACTCAGTAAAAAAAAAAAAAAAAAGCCCTGCAGGCCGAGAGCCAAATAAGAGGATTGTTCTGCGAGAATATTTCAACTCTCAGTTCATCAAGTCCTATGACATTTGTCTGCTCAGCTTCTAACAATACCGTGGAAATAGGCTTTTTTTCCAGCTGCAAATACAATGAATTTTTTTTTTTTTTAAACAAACACTTGTAGACAGAAAGCACTTCTTGCTTTACAAAATTAAGTCTATTTGTGCAAAAGCTTCTCAGCAATTAACAAATTCCTTGAGAAAGAGCAGAATGTACAAAGAAAGAGCTGATGTGCGCCTTCGTCGCTCCCCTTTTTCTTTCTGTTTTGAAGCAGAAAGCGGTAAGCAGCACATTCCAGTAAATCACAACTAATTTCAGCCCTGCTTGACGTGCCTACTAAAGTAGAAACACATGCACCACCTCCCCTTTCTTTTCCTTCCTGCCACAGCCAGCCTACACTTTTCCTCTACTCAATCTCACAGTCCCACTCTTTCTCTTTCTGGTGCGTTTTGTTCAATACAACCCTCGTGCTTTGAACATCCAGTTTGACGATCAATTTTTAGAGACACGTTTCATCAGCTGCTTCCAGCAACTTAATTTTTTTCTTATCTTAATGTTGCCACATTGATACATCACACACAATATCAAAATCATATTTGTGGGGTTCGTCGTCATTTAATTTGGACACAGATTTACATGTTTGGTGGACAAACAAATTCTGGCAATGCATTTCATGACCAAACACACTAAACTTAAAAATATCAAACAATGGCTCCAGCTGTGTGCAGCTTTACAGTTTGAACATAAAATTCTTTATTAATCCACTTTTATCCATCGAAATAATAGTCTCTTCATCTTTAAATTGTAAAGAACATATTTTTTGGGGGTTGCGGCAACTCTGTATACAAGATGCATCAACTACGCTCTCTGATGACGTTCTAATGTATCTCTGACTTTCCTTTCTGTTTTTTTTTTTTTTTTGGGTCTCATATGCATTGTAAATAAAAACTTTCAAAGAATACCTCTCTGATGAATGATAGATGGGTGTTTAGCCAATTGCTTTGTGAGAAGAGTCAGAGTCTACACTTTGTAATCCAGTGTGTGTCTGTTTATACGGAGGAAGTTGTACTGATCCCCATTTCATACAAACTCCACACTCGTGCCTCAATCTTCCTTTAATATATTCATTCTTAACTTCGTGCTGCTCCCTTTGTTTGGGCTGCGCAAATATATTTGGCCAGCTTGTGCTCCGCTTGCCACTGGTGTTAAATAGACAGGAGGATGAATGCCAGCTGAAAGTATTAACGCATCTGGGATGAATGCTAATACATTCCTGCTGCTGCAGTGGGCTTTTAGACCTGCCCAACAGAAAAATGTAAACTTCTGATGAATCACAGACGAAACATGTAAAAAAAAAATAAAAACATTGAGATGTTGGAAACATCATCAGGAGTTTATATTTCACGTCCATTCGTTTACTTTATGATGATGTAAAAACAAAACAAAAAAAAACCTCAATCTTCACTTAATGTGATTAGAATTTCAAAGTTACTTTTATCGAATCCAAAGAAGAAAAGAAGAAAAACTTTCTGTGTCTCAGTAAATATTTCTGATTCAAAAGCCTAATCTTTCACATTCAAGTGTGCCTCCTATGATGTACGGTGATGAGAAAATCAGGCTGGAAGCAGAACACACATAAAAAAACAGGTTGTTCTCCTACTCTTATCTCCTTGTCTTGGAATATCGGTTCACGCATCACAGCTAATCGGCTCAGGACCAAGCTGTAGGTCCAAGTTCAAGCCCTTTTGTTTTTCTTTTCTTCTCTTTTTTTCTTGCTCCCAGGGCGGCACTGCACCCATCGCACATAAGTCCAACAGCTCTGGACAGAAGTAATTATTCTCTTTGCTATAAAACAAGGATGAAAGTGCTTTTGTCCATTTGGTTTAGATACCATTTCCTCTTTTTAAACCACAAATACAACCAAAATATTTTCCTCTTTGCCGGTCTCTTAGCAACTGAAGAACAGTTTTCCAGTGACATCAGGGGCAGGGAGCAAGAGAACGAGAGAGATTTTTTCTTTTCCCTCTCAAGGACCTGGTTTCAATGAAGTCAGACTTGGGTGAAATTAGATTTGCAGAGTGTATACAATTAGAGTTGATGTGGCAGTGCAGAATTCAGTTAGAATCCAGTTAGTATTTGTGTGACAGCAGGTTAAATGTTGTGCAACGTGACAAGTACATCTTTAGTGAGAATAAAGACGATAAATACCACAAGTAAACAAATATGACTGAATAACCGATTCAACTTGAGTGTGTCTTTTTGTTTTTCTTCTTCCGTATCAGCAGAGAGTTGTGGAGCCTGCATTCGTCTCCTTCATGTTACTTTGGACTGAAGGGATGTTGAGGCTACCAGTCTCGTTGTGCACTGAAATCAACATAGGAGAAACAAAAACATTCCCTCTCACGAGGTAGGTGTGTGTAGGCCCGAGATGCGTCATTACCGTCGGTCGTTCCTCCTGCGTCGGAAAAGCTTTTTGGTGTGCGCGATCTCTGCCTCATTAGGAAGGGGCGGGAAAACCTGTTAGAGACAAATCAAAGAGTCAGAGACGGCTGCTGTCAACGACTTCTATCAATCTGAGGAAAGTGGAAGCGGAGTGCACAAGCAAATGTACACTGGAAGACGCTCGTATTTCTTTGTACTCCCGACGTGTGTGTGCATGCCGCCGCGTCTGCATCCACAACCACAACTTTAAAGCCAGGTTTTGATTAACTGACTGTATGAACACATGTTGCTGTAATAAGGATGCCAGACACCGTGCTCCTAAACACAGGATGACTGAGAATCCCTGATTGTTATTTTTTTGGCAGGTGCGGGCCGGATAGCTATTAACACAGGAGTGGCCAAAATGACTCCCTCATTCACTTAATCACTGCTCTCTACATAATAAAACACGCAGCTATTTACCAAATAAACGAGCGGTAAATTGACTTCTTGGACATTTATGAATCATCGTCATCTTGCGTCATCGCCCACAAGGTGTCGAGCCCCACAACAACACTCTTCCCCCATCTACGAAAGGAATCGCTTTTAATTGTGGGAATTTCTGGCAGAAACTGAAATACAAGCCACGACCTTATTTTGTGTTGGGGTTAACCTTGGAGTTCCTGAGAGACATCAACAACCGTTGGGTGAAATCTTAACAGAAAGGAGGGAAATCTGATTCAAACTGAACAGAAGCTGAACAGATGCAAGCTTTGTGTTGAATGCTGAAGGTAATCCAGACTTGTTTTTGGCCAAATGAACAAACAGAAGACAAAACAAGATACGTGTACTTTTTCTTCGTCTTTCAAGGTTTCAATATATTTTGTACTTGCCTGTGAGACACTGTATGAGGCAGGTGCTATTCACTCATACACTCAACAATGTACCTGAACTTTGAATTTTCCGCTCGCTGTTACTGCGGCTTTACATACTGTATAGTTCAAGCTACAATTTCGGGATGATTGAGGTGACACCTGCAAGATATCTAGCTTGAAATATAAGAGAGCATAAAGAGGCTATACGTTCTGCCTCCTCAAGATAACTATTGATTTAAGTGCTTTGAATTCTGCATTTGTAGCTGTTATGCAAAGCACTTTGAATTGCCTTGTTGCTGAGACGTGTTATACAAGTAAAGTTGCCCTGCCTTTTTTGATAAAGAGAATATCCCATTGACAAAGAGAAGAGGACAAACAAAGAGCCTGTGTTTGAGACAGTGCAATTAAAAAAAACACACACATATTAAAATATGGTGGTAGGCAGCTCCTTTCTTTTTTTTTCTTCCAAGTAAATTTTAAACTAAGAATATCCAAAGAAACAGTAAAACCTAAACATACCTACAAACATGTTAAATAAACCGTTGAGATTAGTTTTCAAACTACACACAAACAAAATGATAATCACAAAAAAAAAAAAAAAAAAAAGAAAGGAGTCCAAATGATTTATTATGGTCCACCTATATTCCATATGATGTTTTTTTTCTGTGAGGTAGAATCTGGTTTGGATGTGCATTGGGTACACTGATGGATGCTGCCCCTACTTATACAGTTCACTTCCACTGAAAATGAAATAAGACCATCGACAATCCATTAAACATCAGCCCCGTCAATCAAAACTGCACCCTCCCTCCTTCGCTTTGGCATCACTATGTGCTGCTACCATGGTTACATAGAGCCCCGGACTAGTGTGGTTGTGTACACACCAGCCTCAACATTAGCTACACGCCGACAATCTAATGAGATCTTCTACGAGAGCTCGGTCACAAGTTGTGCCTTTTATAAAGTTAATCCCATTAAGTTTGATAGGGATCATCAGAGAGGTTTCAATTTTGGGTTCATTTCAGTGATTGAATATGCAATAATTTTGACAGATTTGTTATGCAACCCTATTAACTAATGTGAGAGGGAGGGAGCATTAAGCATGTTCAGCCCCTTTTCTGTTGTTTATTTAGAACAAACAGGAACAAAATAAGATATTTTAAAATGAAAGCGTAGATTGTCTTTTGGGTCATAAAAGCAATGGCATTAATGTCTAGAATTCTTATAATTGATTATTATATTGTGGGATCAGACACATTGTCCAATAAAGGGTTCCAATAATGTATCCCTCAGCAAATGCCCTCTTTTTCTTGTTTTGAATTGGCAAAAAAGTTACAGGAGTTTGTGGTGAATTCTATACAATTTGCCATTGGAGAGAAAGTTTTCATTTTTTTCACATAACATCTTGAAATACAAAAAAAAAGAAAAGATGGGGGGATGTTATATATGCCCCTTGGTATTATTGTGTCTTAGAGCAGATTTTTACTCAAGCTCAAGGACAGTAGCTATAACATACAGTATACACACACGTTGTGTGTATACACACACATTGTGCATTGATACTTGCGCAATGGCGTCGTAGCTTGGCGTAAACTTGAACAAATGTTGGTTCACAACAAGTATAGACTTCATTTCCTTATTTGGTTGAACTCTTTGCACATTCAGACATCCTCAAATACACACTGTATTCAAATGAGAGTGAGGGAGAGCTTGATATTTGACACTGCTGTTCTAACCTACTTTTCTCACGCAGAGGCTGCTGGGGGATGGTTGCTTTCTGATCCAAATGTGAGAGGCAGAAAGTGCATAATAGGTGTATAAATATGCAATTCTTGCCTGTCTCAACCGAGCAATGTATTAACAGAATTAATTATTGTCAAGTTTAGCTTTTTTTTCTCCCCTCAGATTTCAAGTTTTTCCCCACTAGAGGTCTGAAAGAGAGGGAAAAGTAGGTGGAGAGAGAAAGAGAGAGAGAAAAAAAAAAGCGGAACTGTTGCATGTTTAGCTACTGTAGTTTTCCTCTAGGATATCATTAGCTGTAATTCTGCCTTCAAATGGTAACCAGATGACATTGAGAGCACACACATACACGCATGTGGGCATGCCAGGCGCACACGCATGCGCGCACAAAACGGCAAACGGTTGCCTACCACATATTTTCTCAACCCTTTAACTTGTTGGATTTTTCCACTGCCAGTTGGGATTGCGTTACAATAAGTGAGATTTCCGCTGTAAATAAAGCCTGAAGGAGGCTGAAGTGTGTGCGCTGTTTGTAATTCACGTTACAGAAACAGAAAAGGAGGAAATGAGGGATGGAGAATTGTCTGTGTGTGTGTGTGTGTGTGTGTGTGTGTGTGTGCGCGCTTTCAGGGGATGCGGGCCAAAGATATTCACATTTAGAGGACTTTTATACATTGATGCAGCCACATTTAGTTTGTGTTTTCCTCATGATGAAGCCAAAGACAGATTAATAAATAAAGTTGTACCAGTGTGTGAGTCTATGTATGGTGAGGGAGAGCCACTGCCACTGATCTCTGCTTTGTATAAGATGCAATGGTGAGTTAGAGCTTTGCAGCCTGTGACAAACCTCACAGAGCCTTGGCACACATCGGGAGCAGTTTTGGGGTTCAGTGTCTCGCTCAAGGAAACTTGGACATGTGGACGGGGAGATGGTACTTGCTACTCCTCTCTCAAGTTTACTGTAAATGGACTGTAATTTGAGTTTTTATAGGACACGTTCTATTGCATATGATCTGTAAACAGGCCCTCACAGTGAAAAGCTCCTGAGTTTGTGGAGTTGGCATGTTCTCCCTGTTTCCTCTGCATACTCCAGTTTCCTTAAAAACATCAAGAACACGTGTTTGCTCTTAACTGAGCGCGTACGTGAGTGTACACAGTGACTTTGTTCTTTTGTCACCTCGGATCAGCTCCATCTAGGGAGCCTGAGTTAGATAAAGCGCTTCAAAAGATGGTTGTATAGATGTCCTTTTTAACCCGATTTGATTCTATTGTGAAATAAATTGGTTCTTAATTAGAAGTGAAGTTAAACTCTTGCCTATATGATGTAATGAAGCAACCCTCCTGCCGCCCACATTAAAGGAAATCGATCGATGCCACACATGAGCTGCTGACTCACTGTTTCTAAAGCTGTGTGATTTACTTTTTCCTCACACTCACAAACACACATGGTCTCTGTATCTCTCTCTCTCCGCTCGCACTCTCTCCCTCAAAGATTTACTACTCCCCTTTAAATAAAGATGCCACTGTTTCTACAAAATGCCCCACAGCAACCTTCAAAAGTCGGGTTTTTGGTTTTAGCCACTTGCTGTTGCTCTCACATAGATTTCCCTGAATATTCGTACGAGGGAATATTTCCAGTAGTCTCCCTATATAAATATTGATATCATCTACTGAATTATAGCTGAACTTCAGACAAATGCTAATTCATAGCAGGCCTTGGCAAGTTGTTTCTTGCAAGTTCACTCAGATGTTAGAAGTTTCTTTTTTTGTAAAAGTTGGAGAATCAAATGTTATCAGAAGATGACAAAGATTTCTCCAGGAGAATGACAGACGTCTCTTGAATGCCTCTTCTCTCTGTGATAAGGATAACAGCTTGCCTGCTTTTTCATGTGCATATATTTTGTTATCAGTTAAAAAACGTTTTTGTATTTTAGTCCAAACCAGAAGATCATGAAATCAGAAGTAACAGCTGTGTTTCCCTGCTTTCTGAAGCTTCAGCAAAACATTCCTTCACAAAAGACATGTTTGAGCTTTACTTCTGTACACACAGACTTACTCACAGCATGTTGCTCCATCTCATATCCACTTGAGCCTATTCATTTCTTTGTGGTGTGACTACATAATTAAACAGGTGAGCATCATTAAACACACTCCATCCTCTTAATCTGGATGCAGACAGTCCTCTTTTAACGCATCAACATATTGCTTACTCGACCCTTTGGTTCTCATCTAGACCCTTTGAAGCATCGCTGCTCCATGTGTTACTTGACGTAACATGGATCTCGTCTGTGACTCACTCTTTAGCCGTGTCCTAATTGCCTCCTTCAAAGTCCTCATTTCAAGGTTGAATGTGTCATGAATGTCTCCAAGTGTGGCGGAGAAATCCAGCTTTATCTCCCCTCTATCTACCTTGCACAATAGGACTGTTGATCACTATCGCTGCACAGCATTTGTTTGCACAGCATAATTCTGAACGTAAAATGCAAAACTTTTCATTGATATTCAAATTATCTAGCTTGTATCTGTATGTTACTGCTTCGCTTGGTGCCTTCTTTAGTTGCTATATTTTGGATTTTGCATTAAATGCAAACTTGCTCATTTCCAGTTCAGTAATTTGTGTTGAGAACTCTGCCCTATTATTATAATTTATGCTGCATTTACACATAAGTATAATGCAGTACAAATATAATTTTCTTGTCATTGGTTGCACATTTGTAATATTCATAATGTAACTTAACGCATCTGAACTGGATTCTTAACGGGGCGGTGGGCTTATGACATTCTTGTTGTTCGTAGAGCATGTTTTTGTGTGCCAAAGAAATCTTAAAGAGATAAGACATAAAAAATCACCTTGATTTGTGAAGTTTGTAACTGAGCGTGTTGATTAGTTGTGATGCTAGGTGATTTGTAATAGGTCATGACAGTATTTTAATGTATTCTTGATGGTTTGGGTCCGTGACTTGGAGCCATGCCAGCACAAGCTTCCCTCAGTTTGGCTATCCCCCAACATCCTCCTATAGGCCAACTATACCGGCACAAACGTTCTCTGGATGTGGAGCAATCTGAAGCAATTTGGACAGTTGATATATATTGAAATACGGTACCAATTTCTCCCAATTTGCAACAATCATGAGAGATTTGTGACAGAAATTGACGATGTGCAATGCTGCACAGCAGCGTGCAACCGCAAAGAATAACATTGGTGACGTATAATGGTGCGTTATGCAGGATTCGCCAGCATTTCGTGCTTTTACTTGTAACGCACGGTAACAGGCATGACCGTTATGGCAAGTGTGTGTTGTCTCTGCCCTGAATCATATAATTTAGGTCAAATTCGTGATCCTCTGTCGCATTGAGATCCGTGCCATTCGTGACCTGTTGTCTTTATGTGTGAAGAAATAGCTTAATGCTCAAGGTGAGAAGGTGAGTTGAAGCAAATTGAGAGATGGGGGTTGGGGGGGATAATTCCAGTCATCTGTGAGCTGCAGGGCCGTCTTCGTGAGGAGGATGGTCCATGGCCCTGACAGAAACTGCTGTCCCTGCAGTCAGACACAGCTGGAGGAATCGCTAGATAGTACTTCTTCATGTTGGAGACGGACTTTTTGACTCACTAGATCCACAATAGATATGCTGTATAAATGCTATAATATATCAGAGAAAATATACAAATGTTCAACAACTCCTTCAAATGTGAAGATCACGCATCAGTCCCAACATGTTTTCTATATCTGCTCTATTATTGAGGTTTTGTGGTCTGCAGCTGTGCTTCAGCCGGAATGACAGGGGCAAGCAGACACAAGCCAGAGATCCATTTTCACATCAGTGTTCCCTCTATGCCAGGGCCATTATTATAATTGCTGATGCTGCCGGCCTCCTGCTACCAACAGTGAGATGCTTCTGGGAAAACTGCTCAAACTCTGGACTGGAAAAATTTAATTTGTGGAAAAGATCTTATCATTTGCTCTTTGATACTGCAATGGTTGTGACACAGAAGGCAAGAAAGAAAGAAAGAAAGGAAGGGAAAGAGAGCTATAGTTCTGCCCTCGCAAAATAATATGAAAGGCAGTCTCCCCCTGCTAACTCTCTGAGGACCAAAGCTGAACTTCAAAGTCCACCCTTCAGCATCAAATATTAGGCAGGGTGCTGTGCTTACACCTGTTCCTCAGTGGAGTGGCTTGTTCCATTTATTTCCACTTTCATCACCCCAGCTCATATGCTGGGCACACATCTTTAACCACAGAGAATGGCCGCAGTTATGTTTATTGACATTATACCATCAAATGCCATTGACATTTGTCCTACTGCTTTGTAACGCTGGTTTGAAATGGTTATAGGGGGTGAGTTTATCTGAAGAATTACGTCATTCCATGTCCTCAAAATATGAGGCGATTCAGCATGTTGCAGGTAGAGATGATTCTCTTTCAAATACAGACTTCAAGCTTCATTTTGTGATTTGAGGTTAGCACTGTGGTGCTCACAGTCACCTGGTAGCATGCAGGGCCCGGCAGGACATGATTTTAAATTAGTGGTCAGTTAAAATAGCATGATTTAAAATTGCTATCTCTATTTACTAAAATAACTTTTTTTTTTTTTTTAAGAAGGGGAGATTTACAGGGAACTTCAGAATCAAATCATCATTTTTAGCCAACAGACTTTGTCTTGCAATTACACCTGTCAGTTCCACAAACAATATACAAGTCCATTTACATATTAGTACATTTCAGCTGCTCTTTTCACGGTTTTTCACTCCCCTACCCTAACCCCCTCCAATGCAGAATTGTATATACACACATACTGTAGATGTGCATGCAAATACATCTTGAAGAATCACAATTTTTTTCTTTCTTTGTGAAATACTGGTATATTTCCCCTGGATTTTGAACAGTGAGACACAACAATGCAGTCATATTCACACCAGTTAACACTGAATGCATGTCGTTGGACTGTCGGAGGACACCAAACTGCCATGAGAAAATCCACTAATGCACAGGGAGAAAATGCAAACCCCACAACCTGATAAATGCTTGTTGTTAGTTGTTGTTAGGTGTGAGGTGGTGCAGTGGTTGGAAGCTTTGCCTCATAGGTGTAAAATTGCCCTCAGGTGTGAATTTGGGTGTTTGTTGCTGGTTGTTTGTATTTGCCTTGTAGTGGACGGGTGACCTGTCCAAATTACACAATGCCTTTCACTCATTGTAAGCTTCTTCAGAGTGGAGTTTGCACAAAAAAAAAAAAAAATTCACGAAAAATCTTAGTCAGAAAAAGCCTGGTGTCTTTGTTTTCATGAGGGACAACCTGGACTTTTCTTGTGTAGTGAAATAATGATAATTAGTAGAACAAGCTGCAGAAGAGTTGTGTGGGAGGTACATCTGACTTTACTTCCCACTTTAGTGAAATCATATCTGTCAGTGTCCCCTCAGTGATGTAATACAGTCAAACGAGGCTCTTTTTCTGGGGCAGAATAATCAATTTCTTCATTAAATGGGTTGCTTGCACAGAGCTAATTTGTTTTATTGAATTGTTGGCCACATTGTCAAAACTCCTCAGTCCTTGTTTTGTCTGAGCATCGTCACTGGTTTCTGACACGGAGGGAGAGTCACTGCATGAAGGATCGATCTGTTTGAGATGTTCTGAATGCCTGTTTATTTTACTGCTGCCTGCACTGTCAACACTTTATTTATTCCTCATCCATTCCTTTTGTAATGTGACATTTTTTAAAGGCCATGCAATTGGACACTGCAGTCTATTTGTGATTGTGTAAAGCAGTTGCAGTAAGCGTTGAGTCTTTTGGTTGGACAGGAGACTCCAGTCACGTCCTGCTTATATTTTGTGGTTCACGCCGTTTACCGGAGAAGAGGATTTGTGATTGTTTTCTTGCCAAGCTAATTATTAGTGTCTATTAACAGTGGACATGGTCAATATATCAGCCCAGCAAAATAAAAGATGCATATTAAAAACCTTTGAGAAACTTAAATTGAATGCTACATTCCTGTCACGACAGATTAAAAATATTGCATGGAAGACAAAATAAGACAAAGTGTGAAATCTTTAAAATGATATTTGAATCAATATTTTTTAGCAGCAAGCCAAACACTGCGTTAAATTAAGGTCATTAGTAGTGATCGCATGGGAAATCACACCAGTCCTTCATTTAAAATATGTTATTGTCATCAAGTCTTTATTTCATTATTAGTTTTCATTATCTTTTCAGTATTCCATGCTGATTTGCTGCAGTGCAATAAATAATAAAGTGAGGATGGATGAATATCCCTTCATTCTGTCTTCTCTTACCAGTTGCACAATGCAGAATGCTAATTTGCAGCTTAATGGTATGACCGAGTGTCTGCTCTGATTGACATGTGTCAGTACTTGTTAGAATGGGAGAATGGATTTCACACTTTAGGCGTCATCTCTTTTTAAATACCTCAGCCATCTTGAATCCATTTGTGTAAATCAGGCGTATACAACAGCGGATGTCCTAAATACACGTCATTATAGCAAGGAACTGCGGCTACAATCAGATGATAAAATACAGGGGGGAAAAAAGGTTTTGCCACCTTTTCAGGCAAAACCTAATTTGTGCTCTTTAGCAAAACATATTCTTTCCTGAATAAGTTTGATGTTTGTTGCAGAGGATTGTCAACATACATAGAGCACACACTGGAAATGTATGCTTGTTCATGGAGATGACATGAATTGATTCCTTTTAAACGGGGCTTGTTACAAGGAAGCCGCTTGGTTTAACTGTCTATAGATGGACTCCTGAATAACCCTGGGAGCACAGTGAGTGATGTGTGTTTGTGCGGTGACAGTGTGGGGCGGCAGACGGAGGGCGGAAGCAGATGTGTGTGAGAGAGGTTCAGAGCCGTGGCACTATCACAGGGTGCCTTTGTCTGGCTGTAGAGAGTGTTGAATTAAAGGCTGTTAACACTAGTCTGCACAGTCATATGCTAATGCCTCTTACTCTGAGAGAATAAATAAATTATGCTCCAGAAAACACATCTGAGTCCCTGCTTTACATGCCTAATGCAACGCAGATAGTGCGCAAGAAAGATAGAGTGAAAAGTGTGTGTGTATCGGTTGCATGAGAAGGAGTGGGTGGCACTGTATAAAAATAGCATTAAGGCAGCATCAAAGAGTAAAGACAAAGAGATTCTCTATAACCTCTCTCCTTTTTTTTAGTTAGGGCTTTGCACCCATCGCTGTTGTGGGTGATGCTGTACAGGAGATAACGAGAGATAGATTGGGCAAAGAGGCAGAGAGCGAGATTTGGTCATGGAGTGAGAACGGGAGGGGGGATTTAAAGGGAAAGAAACGGAGGGAGATTTAGATAGAGACTATGGAGTGAGTGCAAGGGAAGAGAGCCAGCGCAGAGAAGGAGCCGAGGCGACGGATGGGAGAGGAGAAGAGGAGAGGCATTGACTGGAGGCATACACATGGACGAGAAGAAAACGGCTATTTCATGTGCTCAGTGTGCATGACTGAAGTGCTGGGTCTGTCTGACTGGATTGCTAGTCATCTGCTGCTCCAAAGCTAGAGGACATACAAAGAAATACAGGCAGGCTTGGAATATAGCGCTGTGTGCAGAGGATGAACAGGCGATGTGGGCTCTCTGGCTGTGATCGCTGTCCTCAGACTCCCATAGCCACTTGCACTGGTGCTGTTGCAGGCCGTTAGCCTTGCTGTTAGGCGGCAGCAGTCAGAACATTTGATTCAGAATGAGCTCCAAGCACTCCTCCGACTGGATACCCTACAGGTACTGTACCACATGTCTGAGAACCCAGGAAAGGGCACAGTGTTTGGTTTTTGATGCAGTTAATGCATGTTTTTGTATTTGAGCAGGTGATTAGTTGTGTGAGTGTCTGGCAAAGAGATCAGACTGATAAAACAAAAGTGAACGGACACATTAAGTAAAGTGTTTAATGGTGCAGATTGGATTTTTTTCCCCCACAATGTTCACAAGCGAAAGCGTAGGAAATTTGTGGATCAATAGTGGCAAATTATGATATTACTTACTAATGTTTTTGATTGTTGGAATTTTCTTATAAGCTACAAGAAAAAAATTCCAATAGTAAATAAAATCTCAGATTTTCAGCTGTATGAACTAATTGTTGGAAATATTGGATTCCTTGCATTATTATATAGATCTGATAGAGTTAATTGCACTCTAAATTGTCCGGTGCAGAGCACTTATGTTTGATTCCATACAAGTAGTTTCATCAGGATTCCAGGAAGATAAGATGAGAATTGACCTGCCTATTAGGTCATTTTTTCATGGCTTTCAAATCTGTGAGAAAGTTGGTGGTTCCTGTGTGTGTTTTCTGTGCATGGCTGCATGCATTTGTAGCAGAATAATGGCTCCAGGATACAGCCCCGCCATTTCTTACATCTGATGAAACAAGTCTTTTCAGTCAACTCCCTAAAAGTGGGGCATTAATGTGGTTTTAGTGTGCTGTTGTAAAATATATACCTGCTCTAATCACTTCAAGCGCAGTGGCTGCTGGCTCTTTCCTCTGATTGAATATCCATTGCCATGGTTTCCCCTGCTTGCTTTGATGTCATTGGCTCATGGTTGCTATAAGTTACGGTAGCAATCCACAAATTTCAGGATGAGACTGCATCTTTACAACGGTCGGAAGCACTTTGTGAAGTTTATTTTAAACTTAATTGTGTAGAAGCACCTGTCATTAAGGAGCTGCCATAGGAATCAGTAACATACAGCACAATCCTTTTTTTGAGAACTGGATTCAATTAAGCTGCAGCACCAAAGACAAGGGCAGGTTGTTTTTTTGTGGTTTTTTTTAATGTGATATTTCTACATTTTGGCCTCTTCACTTGTTCACTTTTCTTACAAAAATGATGTGCGAAAATGGAAAAATAATATGGCTAGAGGGCAACAAAAGCAATTTAAACAAGACACTAATCATTAGCAGTTATCTCTTGGAGTGTGTGATTTGAGAGTCTGGGAGACAACGGGAGCAGGGGGATTGGTGGTTTCTCAATGAGCAGTTTTTTTTTTTTTTTATCTCTTGAAGCTTCCATTAAAAATGCATGGGCCTGTGTGCAGGGTTGGAGGAGACAGCTGCACTGTGTAGCTCTTGTCGTCTCATTAGAGATATAAACCGCATGCATTCACAGAAATCAAGAAAATGAAGCAAGCATATCTCACAAAAAAAGGCACATCTGCAAAGAAGTTTTGTGGAAGCTCTCCTCGGTGGAAGGATATTTTTTTTTCCTGTTTCTTTTTTGGGAACCCAGAGAGGACAGGCAGATTAATTAGCTCTTCACAAAAGAATTGTGAGCATTGTTTTACATAAAAAAAAGAAAAGAAATGCCTCTACTGATTTTATTGTACATGACCTTGACAAGAGTTCCCTTCATATGTCATGACACTGTGTCTCCCTCTGTATGACAATATAACCAAGGAAGTAAATTTATGTGTAAGCCATTCCTCATCAGATTACTTATGTCACCACCATTGCATCCGCCAAGGAGGTTATGTTTTTGCCAGGGTTTGTCTCTTTGTTAACAGGATTATGCAACAACTTAAGAAGGGATCTTCCCAAAGAAATTTCAGAAGATGTGTCTTGACCCAACTTAGATTCCATGAAATTTTGAGAATGATCCAGATAACCATCTGGATACAAAAAAATATCAAAGATCCTATTTTTTCCTTTTACTTGTCAGTGAGAGTTGAGAGTTTTCAAAATAAATATATCTCTTGGAGATCATATCTGATTGACTTGTAAAAATTAATTGGTCTGTAGGATGGTCATATCTAGTAGAATGCAAAATTTCATCTGGATTGGATCCTGAATAAGGTCAGGAAAATTTCTGGAAGTTAACAGTGTTCTGGAAGTGAACATTTTCGAGTTTCAAAAATCATAACTCACAGAATTTTGTTTTGATTCTCTTGAAATTTGACATGTATATTTTGAGAATCATTGCCCTGAATTGTGCCAATTTCCGCCTCGATCTGATCTAGATTAACAAAATGGCGGCACTTTGAATTTGGGAAATGTTAAAATTGAAAATGCCATTTGGCGGAGGTCTGTGGTGTCGGAGTGCTTTTCTAGTTTTTTCTGCATTGTGGCATAGAACTGTAGAATTGCATTTGATTTTTTGTTTGTTTGTTGTTTTTTGTTTGACAATGTAGATATTGCTTTTTTTCAAACCTTTTTTTCCTAAACTATCAACAAAATGAAGTATTTATTGAAATCCTATATAGAAGAACATTCATTACTGTATTTTGAATGGATGACAGATGCTTAATATATTCTGTCTCTACAATGTCAGAAATAGTTATTTATACTCCATAATCTGTGTAAGTACAGGTAAGTCATATATTTGATGTTCACACATCAGCAAATCCAGGATGACCACAACTTAGTGCAGCCTCAAAATGCAGTGAGATGCTCAGTTTGTGTGGATGTAAGGGCTTGGCACATACTGTTCAGTATATCGCAACAACTTAACAAGTTATAAATACAATCAAGTTTTTAGGATTTAGCTGACTTTTGCACCTTTGTATTACTAAATTTTGTTTCATTTTGTTGCTCAGAATTTAATTTGTGATCTTTATTACAACTGATGAAACTCAACTCATTTATATTTTAGCCATTCATACACAGAGCCGTTTCATAATGAGTTTTAATTGTTGATGAATCACATCAAATAAATGTATTCCGCTAACTGATTTTAAACCTTTCCTGCAAACATTGTCATCAGTGAAGAAGAATGACCACAGACTCTTCACATAGTATTGAGCTGTTTGACCTGCTCTAGAGCTGCTCTGTTTGAGTCATTATCTTCCTGTCTGATGCCTATTCACACACTTGATTAGTCTGATTGCAGACATAGAGTGCTTTGTTTGCTTGTATGTTTGACAGAGTGGGAGGTAAATACTATTTTGTTGCATTTGTGTGGGCCTGTCTCATCAAGCTAGAACCACGAGCACTGAGATGCAGGTTGGATGAATATTTATTGACTAGTTCTGTATCTGTGGGACTCTTCTTTCACTGTCATATCTTTGAAAGAGGAATGATGATTATTAAAAAATACTCACGACTGTTTTGACAATGCTATATTTTTATGATATATATTTAACATGCATCACTTTCCTAAATAAACAGAGATGCATATACAGGCCAAGAAATAATGAACTTTCAGCCCAGTTGCAAATTATTTAATTTGATTTGAACTTAACTGAAAATTATTACACGACTATCAAAATCAAATATAGTTTCAAAAAGAGTCATCAGGAAATCTCAGGTTGCATACCAAGTGTTTTCTATATTTTCAGGTGGTATGTGCAATTGCTTTTTGATCATTTAGGACAGGGGTGCCTAATCCTGTTCCTAGCGAGCCCCTGTCCTGCATTTTCAGCTATCTCCCTGATTGCATTGATTCATTTCAGGGCTTTGTTAGTATCACAAATATGACTGGACTCAAAAACAGACTCGAACATGAGGAATCAAGTTCAAAAACTATATGAAATCAGGTCTTTTCCAAGCATAGGCAATGTTATCCGTAGGGAGAGTCCAAGAGGTAAGTCAAACATGAGCAGCAGTTCGAAACACCCAAATACTGGAGAAGAATCACAAGGAAAATGCAGATGCAACACATTAACTCAATCAGACGCCCGGACCGTCTGTAAACAGGAAAGACAACTGAGGGGAGATACGGACAAGACATGTAAGTCAAAATATAACAGGTAAGAGATTTGAACCCCAAGGGCCAACTCTTGATGGCTCAGACTCATCTGGATGCTGCTGGTGAAAATGTGTGGTGAGCTGAGGATCACATATGCTACCGGCTGTTTTGTAAGAATGTTCTTCAGGGCCGTATCTTCACAGTGAACCAGGTCTCCTATGCTCTCTCTTGGGGACCGCCAGTAGCTTTCTCATGGTGTAAACAGGTTGACCCTCTAGGATAAATGGGGGTTGAGGATCCAGTGATGGTAGCAACAATGGACTGGTCTGGAATATACTGGCAAGAGGTGGCTCATGTCAAAGGTGGGATGTATTCACATGGGCCTGAAAGCAGAAGGGTTAATAAGTTGGCACACTGGGAATGGGCCGATGAAGTGAGAGGCAGACCTTGCGAGAGGCAAAGAGTAGTGAAAGGTCATGTGTGGACAGCCAGGCTTGTTGTCTCACTTGGTGAGAGGGTTCCACGTTGCCGGTCACCTTCTTGTACGTATATGGAGCCTACCTGGAAGAATATACCATGATCTCCTTCCCAAATCTGGCAGCTGTGACAAATCAGGGCCATGGCCGAAGGCACATCCACCACTGCCTCCAAGGATGTGAATAGCAGGGGCTGGTACCCCAGCACACGCTGGAAGGTTGATAGTCCGGTTGAGGCACTTCGAAGGGAGCTGTGAATGACCCCTATCAACAACACCTGTCTGGACCAGGATGCAGAACTTTTTGAGGCCAGGATCCTGAGGTCCATCTCCACCTTCAGGTTCACCTTCTCCAGATGCCCCTTACTCTGGGAGTGGTACATAAGGGTGAAACTAACCTTGGCTGCCAACAGTCTACAGAAGGCTCTTCACAACTTGGAAACAACTTTGGGGCCCTGTTCCAACATCAGATCCACCAGAAATCCATGATTCCTGAACACATGTGAGAGCCACATAATTCTTGACATTATTCTCTGCTGTGGACCACCAGAGACATTGTCGTAGCATGATAAGGATTCCCTGTATTCCTAGGTGGTAGAAGAGGGCCATAGCATGAACCCAATGAATGAGCTGGGACCTGAGATTCTTGGTCACAAAAAGCCAGTTAGTAAGATGTTCACTAGGAGAGGTTGTTGAGAGGGATAAAGTACCACCATGATGAGAGCAGATGTGAGGAGGTTTTTGAGCTTGTGAAAAGCTGCATCTGCCTGAGTGGTTCAGGTGAATTGAACCTGAGCACAGGTTAAAGAATGCTATGAGGCAGCCACTTTACTGAAACCATGGCTAAACCTCCTATAAGAATTAGCTTTTTGGATTTTTGGAGATGACAGAGAGTAAAGATTTTTCCGAGGGGTTGTGGAGCGAACAAGCAGGTCATTGGAACAATCACAGGAGCAATGCAGGGGTAAGAAGGTAGTCTGACCCTTGTTGAACACCTAGGTCCCAGTAGACCTGGGGCACAGATGACAAAATTGCTGAGAGATTTACTTACTTGGAAATCGTTGGCTGGTGATGCCCTGAATTAGGTTTTTCTACATGGGTTGCTCCAGGATTTGATGCTGCCAGTGGTGTGGGGGTTGTGTACCTTTAGCCATAGGTATCCCAGGGTGAGGGCATGTGTGGATGAAGCTGAAAAAAAAGAAACTTTGGCGCTCAGTGTGAAGGTGATGATGACTGGACAAGGCTGGATCGTGACTTGCCACAGAAGTTGGCGTTTAAGTGCTGTGACCCAAAGAAGCTTCTCCAACATAATTAATGCCAGTTCAAGGCATTGGCGAGTGACTGGTCTATTAGGTCAGCATTGGCCCCTGACTCAATGAGCCCCACCTTCTCATAGGAGAAAATAAGAAAAGGGAATGGAATGAGAGGACAAGAGACTAATCTCAACATGTCTCACTCTGAATACTGAAGGTATGACTTTTTATAGGATAATTAGCGAGCAAACATCCAGGTTCACCTTCATGTTTGACCACAATACAGACACTTATGCTCCTGGAAGTGCTGCTTCCTCTCCTCTACGGTTAGGTTGGCCCGGCCAACCTGCATGAATTCGTTGATGGGAATCCCAGAAGACTCGGTCCTCCTGGCTGAGGAACTCCCGGATGGACCACCAGGATCAGGTGGCATCGGCCGTGGAGGCTGTCCACTCCGAGAATCTACACATCCTATTACGGTCATACAGTCTCGACAAGATGATTAGGTCATCCGAGTTCTCAGGTAAACCTAGAGGGACCATTTGGTCCTGAATGGAATCAGCAGAGCCCTTGGTGCAAGGCACCAATGAGAAATTCCTGGTTCCACTTGCTGTCAGGCCCTAAGGTCTGGAATTGGATGACCTAATTTGTGCTGCACCAAGCCTCCTGCCCGATGATAAGATGGGCCTGAGTGGCTTCCCTGTCAGGAGAAACATGTTGGAAAACCTGTGAGAACGACTTGATGAAGTTCTTGAGAAAAGTAAACACAGGTGATTGACTCTTCATTCAGTGGTGGCCCAGGCTTGGGCTCACCCAGTAAAGTGAAAAATAGGGTAGGTGTTGCAGGAGCAGTCGATGGGAACTGGGCTTTCTGGAGCCCAAATTGAAGTTCACATTGTGTTAAAAAGGATCTGCAATCACCCATTAGTTTCTAGAAAAATGGACTGGATCGACCAGATATGTTGAAGCACTTGTCGCTACGGGGTGAGACACATGGCTGGTGAGTCATCAGAAGCTGTTGCGGCATTATTGGCTGGTGGCCCGTTCTTCAAGTTGATGCACCTGCGAGCCAACAATGGCAACTAATGACATTCTGTGTTGCCTTCAATCTGGTGGAGGGCATCCTCCAGACTCACCTCTTGTTCTGTGAGGCGATGCCCTTGTGCAGCCAATTCCAGACGCACCAGGTCAGAGGTCGCTGTGTCCATGGTTTGGTCAGCTCACACTGGATATGGCTGGACCCAAAAGCAGACGGGGAATCAAGTTCAAAGACTTTAATAGAATAGGCCTTTTCTGAGTCCAGACCACATTACTTAGAGGTCGAGTCCAAGAGACAAGTCAAAAATAAGCAAAGCTGAAACATTAGAATACCGGGGAAGAATCACATTGAAAATGTGGAACGACGAGACATAATGTACACATTATTCTGGCACAGACACACAGGTCAGAGGGGTATAAATACACTGGGACAGGGAAGACGCAGGTGCAACACATCAACTCAATCAAACGCACAAAGGGAGGGTAAACAGGAAGAACAAGTGAGCAGAGATGCGGACAAGACAGGTGAGTCAAAATAAAATGGGAATTGACTAAAATACATGAGAATCCCTGACAGTTAGGTGCTTGATGATGAGAGATCATTGGATTCATGTCTTGAAGCAGAGAGAGAGCTAAAACATGCAGGATAGGGGTTATCCAGGAATGGAATTGGGTACCCCTGATTTAAAAGAAAGTTTAGCCTATTTAAATGCACAATTCACTTAAAATATAAGTTATAACATTGTTGCACTGTTGAGGATTAAGCAGGGCTATTATAACCCGCAAATAGTGCACCTTTACTCTTTAAAAGATAGTAGACATTTTCTGGGACAAGTTCTGTCACCGTCTGTATATGCATGAAAAAATTAACTCACAGTTAAGGGTGCAGGAAAAATGATTGTCTCATTCATTACACATCAGCAGACACCTCTACCTCCCTGCTTTTTTCTTTTTTCCACTTTCGCTTATTCTCTGCACCTTTTCTTCAACAAATCTCTGGTTTCACTCTAATTAGGAGCCACGGCAAGCTCTCACATGCTCGTTCACGGGGGCTGAACGGAACACTCACTGAACCTGTCACTAGTGATTAAAAGCTCTTATGGTAAAAAACATATAAAGGAAAACTCGATGCAAATGGGCAACAGACAGCAACCAGCTCATGACTGGTCCTGAATGAAAGTCCTGCTAATATTGGATGAAATTATTGTTATCTGTTGCAAATGTACTTAAGCCAGTTTTTTGGAAAGAGAGCAAAAAGCTGCATAAAGAAAAAAAATTCAGGTTGGATTTGTATATTCACAGTATAGGTATGGGGGGTATAGGTATCCAATATCTAGGTTCTAAAATTCAGAGCCTCGGGTTTCGGTTCCATAGAAAAAGAAATGAAAACATAAAAGTTAAATCACCACAACAAGGAGAAAAATAACATTTCAAACTCATATTAGGTCTTGTGCTGCCATGCAGGCCATCTATAATAATGTTACAAACAAAGACAGTAGGCATCTGTCAAATTTCAACTTTGTTTAGGGAACACAAATGGCCGTAAATACAGTCAGGACAGGCGTGGTTGTCAATATACTGAGATAATATCCAGTCGTTTTCATGAAATGTACTTTAGTTAATTTTTTTCTTCTTCTTCATGACAAACTCCCTAACGCATGTTCATTTGAAAGCTGCTGAATCAGGAGCAATGAGGGAAGCTACAGTAAGTAACATAGTCAAGGCTACAATAGTGCAACTATAAATCTTTTCAAAAAATCAAACTGTTTAAAACACCAGTGAAGTGCTCTCTCTCAGAAATGTCTTCAAACAGTTACAGATATGAAATGTTGTAGATTTTCGCTTCAAGAAACACAGTTATTCTTTCTATCAGTCTACAATCACTAGCGTCGAATGGCAATATGAAAGTACTTTTGCTGAACGAATAAAAATCTCTGAGTGTTCAGCATATACAACTGTTTTTCACGATTCCCTACAACGAAGAATAAAAAAAACATACAACTGTCTTCATTTTTCCATGTCCAAATGAAACACTATTGGTGATACCCTTGGCCAGCATCCACTGTTTGAGCATTGTTGTGTTTTTAACCCTGTTATCAGACGTGACAACAGTTCATTAGTTCCTCTCAAGTTTCTCAGACTCTCCTAAATCTTTCTGCCTTGGCCCTTTTTTTCCATCATATCCATGTGTTTGAATTGTTCTTTTCTTTTTGGTGACAGTTTGTTTGACAACTGTACAGTAATAGAGGGCCTTTGGTAGTACTGCAGCAGCATTCTTTTGTCATACAGTGACATCCCACATGGCACATCATCACAAGATATGTTTTGATATACAAGTCATTTCTTTAGGTTATATGATGAGGGGAACTTTATTTGTTATTTGAGTGACTTGGTAAGGTAGCTCTTGTGATCGTGGCATATTCACTGAGCTGCCTGTGTATCAGTGTGGCGTTACATCAGCTATTTGGAAGTCAAAGTTTGGTTCCACGTCACTTAAGTTTGGTATATTTCACTGCAATAATTAATGCAGCTCCACTTGCCAGGGAAGTGCAGTTTTCTGCAGTCATAGCTTTAAGAGGGCATTTAAGGACGGCTTCTGGAAATATCTTTCGGGACATGAACAGACTGCAGTATGCACTTTTATTGTGGCATTAATTACAGGTGAAAGGAACAATATTAACAGTTTATATCCTTATTATTAACATCACCCCACTTTCTCTCTCGTTTACATGGTTTTCAAAGATTATTTTCATTTTTTTGATGACAGTCCTTTCTCACTCGATGTGCAGGATTCTATATGACCGTGTTCACAAAATTAAGCCCCCAACCTGATGTAAGGCGCTTATTATGTTTTGGACTGTTTAGTGCAGTAGGACTGTGGAGGCTGAAACCAAATGCTGGCTGGCAGGCACACACACACGCACACACACGCACACGCACACCCACGTGCACTGTCATACAAAAGCAGGAACTTTCAAAAGTTCCTGCTTTTGTGTGATTTCCAAGGTGTGTTCTAGGTCTGTTTTTTCATTATTATTTTTTTTTTTTTTTTACTTTTCCAAATTTAAGTTTAACAACTTTTTGAGCATGTCGAGCCTCAGCCCCCCGTGATCTCTAGCACGACCTTGAAGGGGATCCCAAACCTCAGGTTTGAAACAACAATTCAGTTAACAATTTCAGCATGAATAAAATGATATTCATAACAGTCAAAAACTGACTTTTGGTTGCTAGGAGAAAAAAGAACAACCCATCCAGTTTATGGTGGGTTTAGATTTACCTGTAAAATGAGAACATGACAAATGAACACTACTGTCCAAAATGAAATAGATGCATGCTTGTGGGATCGTACGATATGGATAAGATCAAATACAGATATATTAACTGCGGATCTCTATTAGTGCTTGAAGAAATATTCTGTATAATGTCTGATGAAACACAAGGAATGTAGCCTTAAATCCTTTAAACAAATACTATTATAATATCAAAAACAAAACATTATATCAAGCCTCGCATCACAACAGAATATGGTATTATGTTGGTGCCCAGTGCCAGGTCAAAGGTACTTTTTTTTTTATTACAGGCTGAGATTAGATGAAGGCTTCATTTTGTTCAGGTAATTGTGTTCTGTGCCACCAGGACAATCTGGTTTCCCAACTTTTTCATTTGTCCTCCTTTCGTTTCTGTTTGCACAGCATCAAGTATCACATTTCCTGCAGAGCACACAGAAATGCTTCTGAGAGATGGAAAGCATTTGAGCTTAGTGATGAAGGCATCTGTCACATTTCTCCAGCAAGAAAGTCAAGGGAAAGAAATTGGACTAATACCGGGGACAAGTATTCTTATTTAGTTTATAGAGCTGATATAATTTATCCACAGTCACCACAGCACACATGCAGCACAGGAGAGAAATGGACGTGGATGACTCAGAAGTGTCTCTCAATCCTTTGATATTGTCTTCATTGTGAAAACAGTGACCTTTACAAAGGTAACCACAAGTGCTGTTCTTTTCGAATAAAAGGGCTACAAGCTTTAATAGCTTCTATTTTAATGGCAGCGGGTTGGCATTCAGTGCACAGTGTGAAGGATTTTTAGGAGTACTTTTTTAACAACAAAAAAGAAAAAGGAAATTTGCATTTGCTCGATAATTTCTTTGTTGTAACAGCGGTTTAAATGGGCTGAACATAAAGATTCACTGATACAAAGCATTCTTCCAACAGGAAAATGAATACAAAACCATATTCACTTGCTTTTTGTGCCAATTGTATTTATATAGTCTCAAAATAAAAAACAAAAACAAAAGGTGTCCCCTGTTTTAACTTTGCAGTGTCTATTTACTCACTCATTCAGTTTCATTTGTTTCATTCAAGTATTTTAGTGTGAGCCCTGCAGTCAATAAAAATAACCGACATTGTTGTTGAACTTAATGTGACAGAATCAGAGAGGGATGTGCATGTGGTTTAAGTCAAAGTGGCTCATGGCTTCAATACGTGCAATAGTTCTGAAAGCTGTGCAAATTAACTTAACAAGAACACATTGGAAATAGCTGTTTTCTAATGTATCTTTAGTATCAATGCATCCGACATAAATGTTCTCAAACTGTGAAGATCTCCCAAGATCTCTCAAGATCTCATCTGGGGTTTTCTCACTGAGATTCACTTTCCTGGGCTGCTTTCTCACTGCTTACTCAGATTTGAGGTGGAATTTTTCGCTGTCGATAAAAGATTTCTTACCACACAGAGTGCACAGCGGACGCTAAGTTTTTTTGTCACCTTTTACTGAGTCTCCGACTAATGTCGGCATAATTCTGCAGGTCCCGCCCTCTCCTGCGCTCCTCGTGGTCTCCTGTTGATCACTACAAGTCTCTGTTGTTTACACTGATGTCGGACGGCTGATATGTCATTGTTACCAGACAGTCTCACAAGACAAAATCCCGGTTTAGTCATGCAGTAACGCGGCCTTCTTGCAAGAAAGTAACTGTAATTTTATTACTGTTTTTGCCAAAGTATTTCTTTAGTTGCTCTTTACTTTAAATAAGTAGTCAGATTGCAGTAGTGTGTTATTTCCCATCAGTGGTGTCTACTATTATGGGCTTCATTGAAGTAACTTGCTTTTCATTACCAGTTTTGGTAAAACATTATAGTCCTGCCAGTAGCAAATTAAAATTTTATTCTATGATTTTTTTTCAAGAAATAGTTTATAACTTCTTCACACTAAAAAAAGTTTATATTGCAGTACCTACTGCAGTAGAAAATGCACAATACCTAGCTTTTGAACGCCTTGATATTAAGTGATGTCAAAGGGTAATGATCTGAAGGGGTTTGTGTTAACTGAGCAGACAACATTAAGCTCAGATGCTGCCCTATTTTATTACTTTTTTATTCAGAGAGCTGACTCCCCTGACCCTTTTCACTGACGGAGAGATTTGTTCTCATCTATCAGAATTAAAAGCTGACTTACCCTGTGATGGAATGGCGACGTGCATAAATTGGGTACAGATGATGAATGCATAAAAGGTGGCAAAAACAAACGGAGCAAATTAAAAACTTTAGAAAGTTGGATAAAAAGGCCAAACCAAACTAATTGTTTCGGAGAACTAATTAAATGATTAACAGTAACTGTTCGGAACTTTTAGTTCACTATGAATATAACAAAAGCTCAATAAGTTTCAGGACACTGGCAGCCCTTGGAACATCGTGTTTCATGTTGCTTAATGGTCCACTTGACATGTTCAGTATTTTCAAAGGGCTTTTACATTGAGTTTCCTGAGATGACCTGAGGAAAACACCATTAGGCCCACAAACGAAATGAGGAGTGCCATTTTTGAACACAGACAAATTCTTGTTGATGTCAAACCATGGTGTTCACATTTTGTGTACAAACAAGTATTTAATACCTTCTATGGATTGACACTTCCTGTTTTTCATGTGATTTTGACCTTGTCTCGTTGTGTTCAGCTCAACAGTTGGTCATTAATGCATTTTCTGTCTAAATGTATTGACAAAGAAAGAAGTGCGCGTTCCTGAAGTTCACTATGAGCTTAAATGAATATAAATTGGACTGATGAAGCCTCAGTTGGTGTAGTAGGGCATTGTGCAGTCAGAATTTAATTTACGTCATCTTTTCTTGCTGGACACAAGCATGTTGACACTTCAACTTTGCATCCTCAAACTTATGAGTTAACCTACAGCACCTACAGAATATTGAGCACTTCATGAGAATTCATTACAGTTTACAGTTTGAGCTCCTTGACTCGGACTAATTAGAAAAACAGTAATTGAAGTCCGGCATTCATGTTTAAAGGTCTGTTGCCATTGTTGAGAAGCGATGTGATTAATTAAGGCAGTTTGGATAATGCCATAATTGTCTGCAGAAAATTACAAAAGCTCATTAGTGATTTCAGCCTTTTCACCTCAACCTTTTCTGTTTTCCACGCAGCACTTTAGATGATGAGGGCAGCAACCTCAGGCAGCAGAAGCTGGACAGACAGGTAAGTCTTGGCTCTTCTTTCTCCTCTTTAGATAACAGAGTAACACAAAGACAAAATTAATTATAACAAAGTCATATTGTCATGACACTGGCTTCCGCTGCTCCATCACGTCCACAAATAGCCAGCTGTTATCTCTGCAAATGGTATTCTAATGAGAAGGTTTGTAATCTCTGAAAGTCTCCCAAGACTAAGAACTAAAGTCCTCTAAATAACACAGACTTAAGCTTAACGGAGTGCAGCCTTAAGCCAATTATTTTCATTAAAGTTTAGAATCGTCCAAATATTGTAAGGCATTTAAAGCAACAGATAATATAACAGCTTTGTGAGACATGCTCAGCCACTGATGTTTGGCAGCTCCACTCTGCTAACCGATATCACTGTTGTCATTGCCTGTTGTCAGCAACACTGAACCCAGAGGAAACAAACACACTCAGGCTGCAGATCCACCATTTTCACTTCTTTTCATGCACAGCAAAGAAGACTGCTGTTTCTCAGATCCTGATTTTAAGCATGGCATTAATTCATTCATGTTTTGCTCCATAGTCAAAGCAAGTGCTCCTGCAGCCTTGCTATGATTAATCAGTTGCAGACCTCTCAGGTGGTCAGTTTCACATACAAGCATACTGATTGAATGAAGGATGCTGTACGTAATGTACGTTCTTCATTTACTGATTGCCTTTCTCGTTGTGCACTGGTAATTTTACAAGCAAACGCTAGAAAGCTATAATTTAAGTGAGGCTTAATGTAAGCAGGAGATCTCTGTGCTGTGTGAATATAATGCACCTTTGCTGGTCTGGCCACGGCTGCAGGGATATAGACGTGAGCTTTACAGAGCCCTGATGCACTGCAGCCTGGATTCTCCACTAATAGAAACCCTCAATATTTGATGAGCTCAGGCTTGAAGACTTGCATATAGCTGACAGTTAGTCCAGATGAATAACTACATTCAGCCTCCGGTTGAGGTGGTTTAAACAGCACATCGGTAAGCATCAAGTATTGTTCTCCGACTCTAACAGATTTATATCCTCTTGCACTGAACCCCAGGCCCTGCCTGCAGCCCAAAGACAGCTAATAGAATATGTATAATACCCTATGAGAGATCATCATAAACAAGCTTAAAATATCTCATCCATCCATCCATCTATCCATCCATCCCTCCATCCCTCCATCCCTCCATCCCTTCATCCATCCATCTATCTTGAAGAGATAGTGAGGTTTACTGAAGCTAAGGAACCCGACGCAGTCACAAATCCACATAAAGTGATTTTCCATAAATATGAAACTCTACAACAAAACAGAATAACCAAAAGCCCAAAATAAATCAAGAGTCATGTCTCAAGAAATGTTAAGATACAATGGTAAACTCAATTCACAAAAATAGAAAACAGACAAAATGACATAGACACAAATATAGCTGTAGTTTGGAAGGTCTCATTTCCTAGGTTACAACTTCTGCATTACAATAAGGCAAACAACTGGGCGCCTCCAGGAGTTATCTTTATTGCTGCTGTCAGAGCTCACAAAAGCGATAAATGATCCTACAATGGCGCTCAGGTGATACAATTTAGTGTCCATATGCTAAAACCATTGGTCTAAAGCTTTATAGTTGCTCACAGATATTTCACTAAAGCTATTAAAGGGGGTGTCTCTTAGTATGAACAAAAATATCAGAAATTATTTGTACAGTGTTGCAAGTTTATTTCTGAACTTTCAATGATGCCATGTTGAGAGCTGTTGGGAGCTCTCTTAAAACAAACATACAAAGAAAAAACTTTTCTAGTGAGAAACCCAAGTTTTACAGCATTCAGATTCATTTTTCCCATTGGGACATTTTCTCAGCTATATCACAACATGAAGCAGGAAACAGAGAAACTGGCAAGACACGAAAGCCACAAATGATATAGGTTTGGAAATCAAACACTGAAAATACACAGTGAAAGCAAGCAAAACAGAACGAGACATGATGGTTTGCGACAAGCTGTCAGTGCAAATATGGCTAATTAGATAAATGAAAGGTGTTTTATTTCTTCATTTCAGTCTGTTCCTTCATTACCGGTTTAATTAATTGAGTTTGTTCCTGTTAGGGATGTGTAAAAGGAAGGTGAAACCTTTTAAATTTTCTTAAAAGGTGTCTGTAATATCGTTCTTCCTGGCTGTGCTTTTGTGTGCTCCAAATCCCAGCGAGCGCTCCTTGAACAGAAACAGAAGAAGAAGAGACAAGAGCCCCTGATGGTCCAGTCCAACGTGGACGGGAGGTCTCGCACGCGTCGGACCAAACAGAGCGAAGAGCAGGCTCCGCTGGTAGAATCCTACCTCAGCAGCAACAGCAGCACTATCTACCATGGTAAATACTACGCCTGAGAAGAAACTCATCGATTGAGCAAATAATGATGCCACACTGTCAATAGAATGTCTTATTTGGAGAAAGGGTTTGTCCTGAAAAAAAAGATGATATCCTAATGCAATTTTTACATGACTTAGTATCTCGGTTGGAACTTGAAAATTCAATATCAATATCTAAACTATAAAGGCGGTTAAATGATGATATCTTAAGTTGTATGCTTGTGAATGCTGCCTTTTCGGCATGGCTGCACCATTGATTGCAGACCTTTGCAGAGAGCTGAAAACCACTCGAGCAGAAAATGTGTGAGGCCTGGGATTGACAAGATCTTCTTATTCACACACTAAGACTAGAGCGAAGCATGTAATCCTTGGCTTTGAGAACCGGTTTCTGGGCCCAAGGCCACAAACTGTCACATTTCCTGCAGCGAGAAGAGACAATTGTTGACAAAATATTCTAATATTCTGATGGAAAGAGAGGGAATAATAATGTCCTCCCTAATATTGAACAAAAGAAAATCTTCTGACCTCCACTGAACTGTTATTACTGTGCTTTTGATTTCACATGCAGGAGTGTTTTTTCTTTTCATTGTTAGCTGGAATCTGACCAGAGCCCCTGCTCCGGTGTCACTGTGTCATTCAACAACAGTTATTTGAGTTTCAGATTAAAATAGTCTCATTTTCAGTTACCGTTCTATCATGATGAAGAACACATACTGCAATGATGCTCAAGCAAATTGTTGTATCATAAAATAAAGTGTTGGTCATTCATTGGAGAGATGAAACGTGGTGCAGAAG
Source organism: Parablennius parvicornis (assembly GCA_900302745.1). NCBI lineage: Eukaryota > Metazoa > Chordata > Actinopteri > Blenniiformes > Blenniidae > Parablennius > Parablennius parvicornis. The sequence goes on from OMNM01033522.1 coordinate 42,670, forward strand.
CAGGAACACCTGTAAGGATCAGAGTCCTGCCTTTTCATATCCTTGTTTTTTCCATTTCAGTTTTTGAAATAAATAAGTGAAATACCACACTATTATTTATGGTATTTGAACACATATTTTTTTCCAAACATAATTTACTGTAAGTGCAATAAATATTATTTTAAATGATAAAACATAAGTGTATGTCATTTAAAAAAACTTTTTTTAATTCATATTAAAAGACTTGAAAAGGCAATATGTCAAATGAAAAATATTATAGCATAGCTAAACCTGTAATGTGATATAGACTGACTTGTTTTTCTGCCCTGAAAAACCTTGCTGTGCTGCCTCCTCTCCATTCCTGTGTTTAGTGCAAGAAGCTGAACAGGAGGAGGTGAAGGTGATATCGGACACACAGCCACCTCGCTCAGCCAAAAAGGGGAGAGCATCGGCCAGCTCAACTCCGCAGACAGGCAGCGACAAGAAGGAGAGGAAGGGGAAACACAAAGGTCAGAATGACAGTACTAAATTGGCCAAAGATGTCGGTCTATACAGAGAAGCAGAGTTTGTTATTAGAAACAGGCCACAGCATAAGAGCGGGACAATTCTGTATTATTGAACAGCTGCAGGCAGCAGCAACTGTCTGTCCAAACCCTGTTGGCCTTTCTCAGATCATGTTTCACCTGCTGATGTTTCAGGCCACATGTGGCAAGAAAGATGACTATCGCAGCTGCTCGCTCTCTGACTCTGTCATGATGCCATGCCAGTCCAGGCTCATATCTTTGTCATGTTACACAACAGATTAAACACCACTATTGCAGACTAAAAGAAGGGGAAAAAATGGCTTAAGTGTTGATTTCCGGCAATAAATAGAATGCTTTGATTTATTTTCTTACAATGTTGCTGTTTATACATTTTAAGTGTGCAGATTCAGCACAATGCACTGACTTAAAAGGATACAAATGTAAACAAAGTGCAGGGCAGCAAACAAACAACACAATCACACTACCAAAGTACCATTATTTACATTTGCAATAATCCATTCTTGACACGGATTGTCATCCAGTTTAGGAGATGGATGGCAGTGGTGGCGTAGATGTTAGGAAAGGAATTGATTGGTTTGGCAAGATTGGTTTAAAAGAATTGAGCTTAATTAAATTGTTTGAGCTCTTGTGATAAACAATTGTTGAGGCACTTGTTTTTTAACCATAAATACCTTAAAATCTTCTTGTAGAGAATCAGTGATGTTTTACATCAATTTTACTTGCTCATCTTTGATTGGAAGACACAGGATGGGCTTGGTGAGAACTTTTCTGATGAGATGTTTTGTAAATGATTCAATCAGTTAGAAGACACAGAATACACTTAGAATTTTCCAGCATGCAGAGCAACACTGCAGAAACTTTTGTTTTGTAGCGTTGAGGGGAGATTGTCGTTCGCCCTTAAACTTGCTTGACTGCCTCTAGCAGTGCTGAGTTAATGTGTTTACCCTTATACATTACAACTTAATTGAATATTGAAGACAGTGAGCAAAACAATTACTTAAAACATAAGAGGAGAGCAGAAAAGCCCAGGGGGAAAGAGGTGGAAAGGCGATCAGATTGAGTCAGGCTTATTCACTACTTGATCAATAGCTAAATTGTTGACGTTGATGGATGAAAAGAGCTTCCTTTGTTTCATTTGGCCGAGATTCACTGTGATAAAACCTCCATGTCGATCATGAAACACCAATTGCAGAACTGTAGTTTTATTGATGTAGTTTGTCTCTGTTGTGGCTCAGCAGCAATCGACGGCCTGGCTTCGCCGCAGGACGACGGGCAGATCCAGATCCTGACGGTTGGACACTCGACCGGAGAGGAGGGCGACGCCGAGCCTGTGATGAGCTGCACTCAGTCACAGAGCAAACAGGATCTGCGTGTCACCATGCTCAAGAAAGGTACCGTCAGTATTTAGTGGAGCTTCTGCCTGCTCGGACTCACACCCACTGCTTTCTGCTCTGCTGCTGCTGCTGCTGCTGCTGCTGCTGCTGCTGCTGCTGCTGCTGCTGCTGGTGGTGGTGGTGGGTTGGTTGGAGGACAAAACTCTCGCTGAGTCATGTGGAAATATGCATCTGCAAATAGACGGACCATTTTAAAATCCGGCCTCTGAATAGCATTGAGATCATAATTCATCCTGTAAACACTGACTACCAACACAGTGGTAAATTGCTGTTTTTGTGATCAAGACTTCGTAATGATTTGTTTAGAAACATAGAAATCTTCATTTCAATGACTGCTGCAGTGTTGTATAACTGAAACTGAATTATATAATAAGATTTTCAAAAGGGTTTTTTTCTTTATTTTATTCAAAAGTAAAAAAAAATAAATAAACAGTCGTAGCAACAAAACTTCCACACATATTGGGAAAAAAAAGGAGCAGAAGACAAGATCACTCTTGTGATCTGCCCCTTATTTGCCTTTCAATCGCTTCACATCAGTATGTTAATGTTCAACATTCTAAATATTTACAGATATTTTTATGCATTTTATGTGAAGTATGAACAACATACAAAAAAAACCCCCTAAATAAACCCATCATTTTCATGTTTGCTCAAATAACATCTGATATTATTTATATTCAGATCTAATGTTTATACTATTTTATCTTTCCAGATTTTATGTGTTTCTCGAATTCAAGGAGAGTTACTGACTCTTTTATGTCTTTCTGAAGTGCGTTCCATAAACTAATTTAAAGATTTAATGTGTAGAAAATCTGGGCTTGGGGGCTTTTACTCTGTGAAGTCTGCATGTTCTTTCTGGTTTAATCCCTCATTCTAAACACATTTATTTTTGGCTAATTACTGACAGTGAAAAGGTTTGAATGAGTGTTTGTCTCTCTGTGTTTACGCTGTAATAGATGTGTGACTTTTGCCATATAAAATGGATGAACATGCGTATGGGGCTAATTTTAATTTGAATATATTCCATCCTACTTCATTTTTCCATGCACTCAACACATGTAGGTGGAATTGCCTAAGAAACAGTTGTTTTGAAGTTATTTGCTCGATTGCCAATTTTTTATGCAACTTACATTTGTCATTAGATCATTGAGTGTTTTTATGGCTCAGCTCCAAAGCCACAGCAAGAACGAAGCACTGTGGGGAAAATTCACCCAATCAAATGTGTTTATCAAAAAGAGAAGTCATTTTGAAAGCTAATTTATTACAAAATGAACCAACACCAAAGCAAAAGCAACATGATGTGAAGGGGGAAGAGCAGGATGTGGCCTGCTGCCTCAGATCTCCTGATCAGCTGCAAGACTTCCTGCAAAAGACGTCAGACGTTATTAGAATCATAAAGGCCTTGAGGCCGTAACAGTGTGGAAACGTCAATACTTAATCACAATAGACGACAGGACCGATCCAGTTCTGACGACATCCGAGATGACAAGCTATTAAACATTAGAAAACAGACATTTATGATGGTAAACTGGTATTAATCTTCGTTATGAAGATGAAATAATTCGGCTTTTTCTACTGGTTTAACCTGTCATTGTTACTGAAAGGCAGACTTCATTGATCTTAAGTTCCTCTCTTAAAACCTCAAATGCTGGATTATGTTTTATCACATTGTTTCAAACAACCACCGTATAGGATTTCTAACAGTGATGAAACATGAAGGTATTCCCTTGAAAAGCTACCTACTATAAAACTCCCAATTCAAATCATGTAAATCTTGGTGATTGTGAATTTTTTTTTTTGTATTTCTATTTTTCTGTGAAGGTATATCAAGTAGCATGAACTTTGATGAAGAGGAGGATGACGACGATGAAATTAGCTCCAGTTCATCACAACTCAACAGCAACACTAGACCGGGCTCGGCCACCAGCAAGAAGTCGTGCAAGGTAAAATTAGTTTTTCATCTCATGTCATTCACACTTTGGATATTAAGCTTTGGGGGTGTCCATTATTATAAAACTTAGTTGTTTATAAATGCACATAATGGAAAGACGATAACTTAGAATGATTCTATTTCTGCCCTTATTTTCAATCAATTCACATAACGTATGTTTTCTCAGTGTTTTTGCAGCATGTGTAACAACTTCAGCTACATATGAGGACAACAACAATCTCACACTTAATGTCCTTATGTGACATCTATGGCTAATATTATTATAGTACCCCATCCCAAGTGGAATTTATATAACTAAACACAATCCCGTATTTCTTTTAGCTTATTAGTTGTGATCATTTTTATGTAAAGTTGTTCTAATTAAGACCTAAAGTTTGCCTACTGCTGAGTCACCTGTTCTGATTTTCAGCTTTTAGCTACACTTTATTTGTGATGAAAAAATTGCCTTACACAGGCAAGAAAACTCATTTAAAGTGATGATTAAAATGTGGATTTCTTCTTGAACTGGCTGTAAAATGTTTTCTTTAATTTATGTTAAATAAAAGAAAAATCCTGGATATGTAAGTACGCAAATTGAAACAACCTTTTGAGCTTCACTGACCACATTGAAAAGATTTTTCAGTGCTTGTGTAAATACTGCTTGCACTCTTGAGTTGATGGAGGTTCTAGCAGCAATAACCTGAAACAAGGATATTTATTAGACGATATTCTTGAGGAATGTTGAACCTTTGTTTTTTGCAGAAATGCATCATTGCACCCATTTAAAAAAAAAAAAGAAAAGAAAAATCTTGAGGCGTAGTCACGGTATTGCAGTTCAGTCCGACACTGTCACTCCAAAAAGTGTTTTTCATAAGTTGTAAGTAAACCGCCAGTAAATTTACTTTGATGTTAAAGATGCTGATTCATCTTGCAACTTTTGCTGAACCATAGCTGGCAGGCAGCCATCATCCTGTGGGGCTTTAATGAAGTTAAGAAATACTTTCCTTTAGATGACGGGGTATTTTTGTAATTCAAGTTTGCAAAACAGAAAGTCAAAATGCATCGTTGGGATGACCTAGCGATGTTTGTTATCATACGCATCACCGACAGTGCTATGTGTCACTAAACAACCAACAAAACCTTTTTCTTTGTACACTCTTGGTCAAAGGTTTTAGAACACCCTGTTTTTTTGTGTATCTCTTGACGTATATATCTGTAAAGAACCTTATATTATGCAGAGTAAAAAAAGATAAATGTGGATTATTCAGCTAATATTTTTATTCAAGGTTAAAGGTGACTTTATTGATACTCGTACATAGATTTTTTTGGGGCAGTAGGTGCAAAGAACATGCTGGCAATACATCATGCTTAGATGAAAAATGAAATAACAGTAGGTAAAGACAGGGGAAAATTCATTTATTGAAATGAATACAGAACTGAATGTAATTTTTAAAAAGTGAGTTAAATCACATCTATAGTGCCAAACTATTAATGGAGTAAGATGAGACGGAGACGTGATTGTTTCACTGTCTTCACTGACAGGGCTCTAAATGTGACAATAACCCAATTTGTCAACACATAATGTCTCACTCACTTCATTACTAGAATCTGTGTCTGGATGAATTATACTGATTCTACCTTGCTAATACCAACATGCATGCAGTGTGATAATGCCCCAATTGCCACATTAATCTTCCCTGGTACCCCTGAGCAGCTGTGCATTGGAGTGATTGTCTGATGGGGGAAAATAGAGCGACTGAGCAAAAGGAGTGTGTCTTTAAGGACGCTCATCAGGTGTTACGTTATTACAGAAGGGATGAATCTAAAGTTTTTGGAGTGTTTATAGTGCCCTATTTTAGTCTACTACAAATGAATAACTCTTGGTCTCAGGGACCAGTTTATATAATACTGCTCACGTTAGAGATTATCTTATTAATGTGTTGTTATCAGCTTCTACTGAGTGAGACAGGCTTTGTAAATCCAATCTATATGTGCAGGTTTTCTAACTTTTCTCAGTTCATGTCAACCTGGAGGTTTACTTATACCTTTTAAGTTGTACAATAATTTTTAAATATTGCATTCAGTACAGATGAAAACAAAAAAAATTGTACAACAACAATACAACTTTGTCGTATCGCTAAAGTCCATTTTGAAAGACTGTAACTGATATGCATAATGAATTACTGCTACAATCACCCTCATTTGTCTTTGTTCCTCTATCTGCTTTAATCTATTTTCCTTTCTGCTAACTCAATCTTGTGTCTCCACATTGTGTCCTTATTTTAGACACAGTGTTCTCATTTGCAGTCCCACTAGACAATCTGACCTTCACACTCATTCCGTTCTTTAAATGAAAGTCAGCTCCAATGCGTCAGTCACCAGTCGGCCATCTTGCTGAACGTCTCACCCCGAACGTGCTGTTTACCTCCTGCAGGAGGTGGCCTCGGCCCCCACTCCGCCATCGAGTGAACCCGCCATCGATGTGGATGACCTGGAAGAGTTTTCTCTGCGGCCCGCGCCACAGGGAGTCAGAGTGAAGTGCAGAATCACCCGGGACAAGAAGGGCATGGACAGAGGCATGTATCCCACCTACTACCTTCACCTGGAGAGGGAGGACGGCAAAAAGGTGAGAGGGCACGACATCAAGCTGTAGAAAAACTGTATCTCGCATATGTCATTCAAAGTTTACTGGTACAGTATATTTGTTGAAATGTGTCGACGGTTTTTGGGACCTGTTTGTGAAATGCAATTTCTATCATGTGGTTTGTTGCAGGTGTTCCTGTTAGCTGGTAGGAAGAGGAAAAAGAGTAAAACATCCAATTACCTCATCTCCATCGACCCCACCGATCTGTCTCGAGGTGGAGAGAGTTTTATTGGTAAACTGAGGTAAGTCCTTAATCAAATTTTTTTTTTTTTTTCCTTCCATAAATCAAATTAGGAATGACACGATAGACTGGCCACCTATTCAGGGTCTAACCTCCAGCATTCACCCTGAGTCAGCTGCAAACAAACTGAAAAAAGCAACAAAGATGATAGATGTATAAAGTATTCTTGTATGCTATTCATGATTTCCTATTTACCAGATGAAGTTGCACTTATACTTGTTTTAAGTTACTTTCTTTTTAGAATAGCCTAAATCCAACTTGACACATTTGTTGAGACACCTTTTCTTTAATAATAAACTAATGTAATTCTTATTTAAAAATTATTGAGAGACACTGAAGCTCACAAATATGTGAGATTGAAGCTTAAGGAATTAATCGGGAACATTTGAGGCTCTAACAGAACATCACGTTTTTGCATAAAAGGTACTACTTGAACAAGTATTTAGTGTTCAGTCCTTTCCCAGGAGCTGTATAATTTAGAAAAATGTACCTGTCACCTTATTGTGTGAACCATCTGTAATCCATCAGTCACTGTTATATATGTTGTTGAAAGAGGTTCACCAAAAGTTATTTCAGCGTGACAGGGTGAGATTGGTTGAAAGTGAGAAGTGACACAATCCTCAGAGACGACCTGAAGGCTGCGTCAGCAGCTCCATGGAAACTCCTCTGGAGTTTAATCAAATATGGCTCTGTGCAGCCTTTTAATCTTCAGAGCTGGCCTTTGCCGATGGTCGATGCACAGCTCAAGCCGTCACAATCACAATCCTGCTTCAATTGTGAAATTTAAGTGAACGGTGACCTTTCATCCAGAGCTTTTCAACAGTCGGGGACGGAGCCGGTCTGAATGAGGAACACAGACAACCACTCAAAGCCGCCACTTTTAAAATCCAGTGCCGTGAAGTACTATCCTACTCTAATCCCCTGTACATGTGGATTCATCAAAAAAGTGATTACACTTATTTTTTTTTTAAATCAAGAGTTGCATATGATGCAGGTGAAATGTGGCGTGCTGAAGTACCAAAACAAATCACTCATTTTAACTGTAATTTAACACCAGCAATGTCATTTTCTTTGCAATTTGGCGGCAATTTGACTAGATGTTGGAAAGTTTTAATAAGTCAATGCTTCTATACTTTCTTTCAAAATGCTACATTCTTTACTGCTATAAATCCTAGATGGTACAATTGAGGAGCATACAGTGATTTGTCACAAGGTTATTTGATCACTTTATCAGTTATTTCTTATTTGTTTTGATTTTTTTTCTGCAACTCCTGACGAGCTGTTCCTGATGATAACATGTTGATGACTGTTGTATTTGATTAAAGCATTACAGTCAGTGAAGTGAGAGTAGTGATATATCTTTGTTGACTGAGGAGCCGCTCCACTCTCTTTTGCTTGTTGTATGATACCGGGTCAATGTTCACCAGGACATGTGTTGGAGCTCCAGAAAAATAGACAGCCTCTGCTTTCAGGTCAAATATCTGTAGTACTGTTTCTGCCATTATAACTCCACAATACCTTGTGTTCGTCATACATTTATGACAGCTCATGCTAGAAATTCTCTGCTCTTAATGCCATAAGAGGATTGCTCTTTCATAGTTAGGTGATACAATGTATTGTAGCAATGTGCAGCACGTATTTGATTGAACACAGGAGTGGACAAAGGTTATTACAGTAGTAAATCATGAATATGTGAGGAAAATATAAGTGCACTTCCCCCAAAAAGCCTCTCCTCAATCAGTTATATGGAGGAGTTACTTTTCAATGACACAGAAACATTGACAGCTTCTGTGCATGAATAGATCATGTAACATTTGGAAAGCCTGATTGATGCTAATGTATACAACAGAAAAGCTGCAGTGCAGAGTTTATCTCACCACAGGCAGGATTAAAATGATGCCGGTATTCATATCAACCAACAATCAGAACAGCAATCAGACTCATTAGGGTGTTTTGCTTTCTTTGCAGATCGAACCTCATGGGAACAAAGTTTACTGTATACGACAGCGGTTTGAACCCCATGAAGAGCACCACCAGCCTGGAAGCCAGCAGTCTGCGTCAAGAGCTGGCAGCTATTTGCTATGTGAGCTGATCTGAACTGTGCATTTAAAACCTTATGTTATGTTACATTGAAGTAAAACATTTCTTTTACAACATTACTATTAAATCCAGTCATTGTTTTCATCAAAATGTATTGCATGATTTGACCTGATGGAAAACTCATTAAAATGGCCATTAGTCAATAGTGGTATATCACAATAGCTCTTGTAATAACTTGAGTCATAGAATAACAAAATATTAAACTAAAAACGTTTTTTTTCTTTGTGTACAACACTTAAATTTACGAATGAACTGATAATATCTTCGTTATGCATGCTGGGGTTGTCTGGGTTGGCGAATTTAATTGATTTTTTTTGTTTTGATGACAAAACATCTCTTCAATATAGGAAACCAATGTGTTAGGATTCAAAGGACCTCGCAAAATGAGTGTCATCATTCCTGGGATGAACATGGACCATGAGAGAGTGTCAATTCGCCCGCGAAACGTATGTGTCACTTGATTTCTGAACAGGCGCACACGTATTTGCTGACCTGCTTCACCCCTTGAAAATGAACTGATCTGAGATCCACAGGACCAAAGGCTACTCTCTTCCTCCTCATTACAGGACCATGAGTCACTGCTGGCCAGGTGGCAGAACAAGAACACAGAGAGTGTGATTGAACTTCACAACAAGACGCCTGTGTGGAATGATGACACGCAGTCTTATGTGCTCAACTTCCACGGCAGAGTCACTCAGGCTTCCGTCAAGAACTTTCAGATTATTCATGACAATGACCGTGAGTCTAAAACACACACAGTCCATAAAATATTTATTAGGTTTTATAGGCAAACACGAGGTAACACCACAGTCATAACCAAATAAGGGTGTCATTGTTCTGTCAGATGTGAAGTGGATAGTACTCTCTTCTCAGTGGTAATCCCAGTCTGAGTCTCTGCTTGGGCCTTTCTGTCTGGAGTATGCTTGTTCTCCCTGCGCTTGCGTGGGTTTTCTCTGTGAAATTGCTCATAAGATTGAATGTGAGTGTGTGCAGTTGTCTGTCTCTCTATATACACCATGTGATGGACTGGTGACGTGTCCAGCATGTAGCAATTGTGTGGCCACATTTTGTGTTCATTGGATTTACTAGTAAATGTAAGCAGCACCTAAGTGCAACCTTTGAGAAGGAGCAGTTGTGCCCTAGGTTGTCTAAGTGAGACCTTTCGGTTATACTGATGATACCCGGATGATGATATGAGCACTCTGTGTCCTTAAACCTACTTCATTGCATCTGTATTTCATAGTTATATATTTTGTTGCTGTGGTACCGCATTCTATGAATGAAAATAATCTGAGCAGACTAGTGACAGCACACACATACACACTGGAAGTGGGGAGGTAAACAAGGCACTGGTGATAACACTGCAGGGTAATAATGATGAGGGAGCACAGAGGAGACATCAGACAGAAGAGATGGGGGGGGGGCTATGGTGCACATTAACAAAAGCCAAATAACAACTGGTATGTAGACAGCAACCACATCAGATTGTCTCATTTACATGTAGACTGATGATGTTAAAGTAAAGTGACTCCATTCATTCTGTGACTGAGTCACATAACACTCTGCACTGTGATGTTGGTGACAGGGGCCCATGGTGCCACACCCAGATAGATGGATGGATAGATGGATCTTTATTGTCATTTAAATACACTCCACAGGTGCATACCTTAATGGCTTTTCATTGCTGATGGCTACAATGGCAACACTTAAGACACATGCAATTAAAAAAAAAAAAAAAAAAAAGAGTATATAAAAAAACCCAATGTAATGTATAAAAAGACAGAGTAAACTGTAAGAGTGAAAAGGTGCCAAGATGCATCATAATAATACGGTTGGACTGAAAAATGGATTATTGCATTAAGTTATTGTATTGAACACTTAAGCTTCATGTTGCCTCAGCTAATGATATTCATCCGTTTGACATGCAAATTGTTGTTTGCTTATAAGATTATTTATCTTATTTTTCAACTCTTCATTTTAGAAATACATACTTATTGGCTATTACTGATAGATTTTTTAAAATGTGCTTGTTTAAAATCTCTTTTTTCCCCCCAGCCGACTACATTGTGATGCAGTTTGGTCGCGTGGCAGAGGACGTCTTCACCATGGACTATAATTATCCAATGTGTGCCCTGCAAGCCTTCGCTATTGCCCTGTCCAGCTTTGATAGCAAGTTAGCCTGTGAATAGACCCCAGCCGGAAAACTGAACTGGCCCATCTGTCCTCTTAACAAGGGCTGTTACATATTCCTGGAGCTGATTTGAGATCATCCAAACACCTTGGAAGTCCTGCATATCCCAAAATACTTTATGGGCCTCAAGTTTTACATATGTGTGTGTGTGTGTGTGTGTGTGTGTGTATGTGTGTGTGTGAGGGTGTGTGTGTGTGTGTGTCTGTGTGTGTTTATAAAAGGGAAGCTGGGTGAGGTGACTTTATTCTTGACGACCCAGTACTTTGCGGGTGTGACTTCACAGTCACGGTGTATGTGTGTGTGTGTGTGTGTGTGTGTGTGTGTGTGTATATGTTTGAGTTCTCTCGGGCGATGGAAACACGAATGTGTGTGTCATGGCGTGTTTGTATCAACACGCCCTGACA
>OMNM01033529.1:0-10606 GCA_900302745.1 Parablennius parvicornis
AGAGAGAGAGCGAGAGAGAGAGAGAGAGGGGGCCGATGGAGAATGCCAGCCCAGTAGCTCGGTAGCATGAGAATCGGCTTCCTCCAACACACAGCAGCAACTTACAACCAGCCTGTTGGTGCTAAATCCCATCGTACTCAAAGACTTGATATAACAGGGAGGAACATACATACAAATATGTTTAAGCTATTCTCTTCCTAATATCTGTAAGTGTGTCTTTTTCGATTATTATTATTATTATTATTATTATTATTATTATTATTATTATTATTATTATTATTATTATTATTATTATTATTATTATTATTATTATTATTGTTGTTATTATTATTATTATTATTATTATTATTATTATTATTATTATTATTATTATTATTATTATTATTATTTGGTGAGTTGTGAAGTTGGCTACTGAGACAAAGCTCTATTGTATTGGTTTGTTGTTTTGTCTGAAATGAAGATAGTAAAACAAGCATTTCAACATGCTTCAGATTCATCCTTCTGGCCAAACTTTACAGCTCCGTTTGTGAATATTACACCTCACGGTGATTTAATGTTGTTTCATGTTATGCCTTTTTTTAGGTATTAGTTTCAACACTTGGTGTCAGTGCAGAACAGTGTTTCACTCTTTATTCCACGTCAAGCTGCATTTGAGCCAAGCAGTTCATTTCATTCGCAGAGCTGTTCGGGTCGGGACTGACAAATAAGACCGTGTTTTTGTTAATGCAAGGTCGCTCAAAATCCGGACTGGTACCACGCCAGTCTTGAGCATCAAACACTGATGAATCTTTGAAAATTACATCTGTTTATTGGACTGTTGTCTTTTTTCTTCACGGCATGGAACAAAGAGGACGCAAACCCTGCAGGGAGCCACGGTGCTGGTTTGCCTTCCTGTTAGTTTGGAATATTTTGTGGAGCGGTGCCTCGGCACAAATCAGATATTCCTTGTATGAGGAGGGTCAGGAAGGAACCGTTGTTGGGAATATAGCCAAGGATTTGGGACTTGATAAGAGCGCACTCAAAAACAGAGGATATCGTATTGTTCACGGATCATCCGAGACACCATTTCAAGTGAATGAAAATGATGGTATCATGTATCTGAAACGAAGAATAGACCGAGAGGAGGTGTGTGAACGAACCAGTCCCTGCTTAATTAACCTGAAAACAGTATTAGAAAACCCGCTAGAAATTCACTACGTGTCTGTGGAAATACTGGATATAAACGATAATTCACCCGTTTTTCCCGAAAAAGAGAAACACCTTGAAATATCTGAATCGGCTTTACCGGGAGCAAGATTTCAACTTCAAGCTGCGCGAGATCCTGATGTCGGGCAGTTTTCCGTCCAGCAATATAAACTCAGCATTAACGAATATTTTAGGGTGGAAGTCAAAGATCGTGGTGAAGACCGTAAAGTACCATTTTTAATCCTACAAAAGCAGTTAGATAGAGAGACGGCTGGCAAACATAAATTGCGTCTAACAGCAACGGATGGAGGCAAGCCGGTGAAATCTGGCGATATAGAAATTATTGTAGATGTACTTGATATTAACGACAATTCACCTGTGTTCATCAAAGATCTATATTCCACAACAATAAAAGAAAATGTCCCCGTGGGCACTGTAGTAATTCAAGTAAATGCAAGTGATTTGGACCAGGGTGCAAACAGTGAGATTGTGTACTCATTCGGTAACGAAGTTGATTCAAAATTAGAGGAGCTATTTAGTATAGATGAAAACACTGGTGAAATTAAAGTAACAGGTGGAATTGATTTTGAGAAAGGCTCAGTATATGAACTTGACATTCAGGCTTCTGATAGGGGGCAAGTACCTCTGACAACCGACAAAAGCGTAATAATAAAAGTTATTGATGTCAACGACAATGCACCTGAGATAGAACTTACTTCATTTTCCAGCTCTATCAAAGAAGATTCGAAAACAGGAACAACAGTAGCACTCATTAGTGTGAGTGATTTAGACTCTGGAACAAATGGCGAAGTCATTTGCACAATTAAACAGGACGTTCCTTTTACATTGACTCCATCATTCCAAGAAAACATGTATGCTGTTGTTACCACGTCACTGTTAGACAGGGAGACATGTTTTAAATATGATGTGACAGTTATTGCAAAGGATACAGGTGAACCTTCTTATTCAACAGAGAAGACAATAAGCGTAGTCGTATCAGATGTCAATGACAATAGCCCAGAATTTGTGTTAACTCCATATACATTTTACATTTCTGAGAATAACAACCCGGGAGCTGTGGTATTTTCGGTAAAAGCCTTTGACTATGATGATGGCAAAAATTCTGTTATTTCATACCATATTCTGAGAGACACCAGTAGTAGTAACACACTGTCCTCGTTCCTAAATATCAACTCTGAAAACGGTGATATCTCGGCGCTGAAAAGTTTTGACTTTGAGACTCTGAAAACTTTTCAGTTCCGAGTTGTAGCAACTGATTCTGGAACTCCTTCACTCAGTAACAACGTCACAGTCAACGTGTTCATTCTGGATCAGAACGACAACGCTCCAGTCATCCTGTATCCACTCAGCTCTAATGGCTCTGCTGAAGGTGTGGAGGAGATTCCCCGCAATGTCAACGCAGGACACTTGGTGACTAAAGTCAGAGCCTATGACGCTGATATAGGATATAATGGCTGGTTGTTGTTCTCACTGCAGGAAGTTAATGACCACAGTCTCTTTGGTTTGGACCGCTACACAGGACAGATCAGAACACTTCGTTCATTCACAGAGACAGACGAGACTGAAAATAAGATGGTCATACTGGTCAAAGACAATGGGAATGTTTCACTGTCAGCAACAGCTACTGTGATTGTCAAACTTGTAGAACCCAAAGAGGCTTTTGCAGCTTCTGACGTGAAAAGTGCAGCACTGGACGATGAAGATAATAATGTAACTTTTTACCTGATGATAACTTTAGGAGCAGTTTCTGTGCTTTTCCTCATCAGTATAATCGTTCTAATTGCAATGCAGTGCTCCAAATCCACGGATTATACGTCTAAATATTTACAAGAGACTAATTATGATGGAACACTGTGTCACAGCATTCAGTACAGATCTGGAGATAAACGTTACATGTTAGTGGGACCGAGAATGAGTATTGGATCTACAATAGTCCCTGGAAGTCATGGAAATACACTGGTACTCCCTGACAGAAGAAGAACATCTGGGGAGGTAAGGCACATTTGAAGAACAAACTGATAGTTAAAATAATGCATATTTACTTTATTCATTTGACAGCAAATCTTCTGTAGTGGATATTTTGAGTTTGCCAAAACTATCGTATCTAAAAGTGTTCTATTTCTCAATTGTTTTTGCTGAGATATTTATTTGATGTCGATACACACTGGGGGGAAAAAAATCTGGTTTGTCGCACTTTCAGCAGATTAGACCGTCGCTGTCCGCGGTCCTGAAAGTATTTGCTTAGGCTTTCTGATGGAAACCTTGCAAAACCAGACTTTTAATTATTGTGATTAATTGCAAAAGCAATTAATTGTTTTGTTTAGTGTTCAATATATAATGAGATATTGTTTTTATTTATGTTTTTGGTTGTGTAACTTTTAAAGAGATGATATATTTACACAACCATTTTGTGATTAGAAAAGTATCCATGAATGGCCACATATCTGCACTAAGACTTAAATTCGCATGGTGTCAGTATAATATAAAAAGTAATCTGCTGATGATCCTGTTGTGACTACATTGTGGTCCCACCCCTTCCCCACATTTTGCCTCCAGCATCAGCAGAACCGGCGATTTTCCGTTTTGGATGAAGGTTCGTTTTTTTTGTTTGTTTATTTTTTTCATATTTCTGCGTATGGAAGCTGGGATTGACTGTGTGTATATAGAGGTTTGGATTTAAACAGTATCACGACAATATAGCCCTTGTGACTGGTTTCTGTTTTCGTTGGGATTGATAATGGAACAAAGAAAACGGCAGCGAGGATGGCTGCGTGGACATGCGATCGGATGCGTTATGTTTGTGGTTTTGTGGAGCGCTGCCTCAGCGCAACTAAGATACACAATCGCCGAAGAAGTCAATGAAGGTTCTGTTGTTGGAAACATAGCGAAAGACCTTGGATTAGACAAAAGCACTCTGAAGGACAGGAAATATCGCATTGTTACTAGTGATGCAGACCCTCTGTTCAGTGTAAACCACGACGGTACACTGTATGTCAGCCGAAAGATTGACCGAGAAGAGGTGTGCGCACAAAGCAGTCCGTGTGTGATGAATTTGAAAACTGTGCTAGAAAACCCTCTGGAAGTCCACTACATTAGAGTGGAAGTGATAGACGTAAACGACCACTCTCCATTCTTCCAGGAAGAACAAACAACTCTGGATATTTCAGAGTCCGTGTTGCTCGGAGCCCGATTTCAATTAAAACCATCGCGAGATCCAGACAGTGGTCAGTTTTCAGTGCAGCAATATAAACTCAGCCAAAACGATTATTTTCGCTTAGAAGTTAAAGATAAAGGCGAAGACGGTAAAATACCAATACTGGTTGTTCAAAAACCATTAGACAGGGAGCTTGTAGAACGTCATTCATTAATACTGACGGCGTTGGATGGGGGTAAACCTCCTAAATCAGGAAATATGAACATTATAGTAAACGTTTTAGATGTTAACGATAATACCCCGATTTTCACAAAAGATGTTTACTCGGTGACACTCCAAGAAAATGCTTCTATAAACACAATAGTAATACAAGTGAATGCAACAGATTTAGATGATGGTCCAAATGGAGATGTAATGTATTCATTCAGCAAGAGCATGAATCAAAATATATGGAATCTGTTTGATATCAAAACACTATCTGGTGAAATCACTGTGAAAGGTTTGATAGACTATGAGAAAAAAAATAGGTATGAAATAGAGATTCAGGCGTCGGATAAAGGTGTGGTTCCTCTTACAACAGAAAAAAGTGTGATTATTAACATAATTGATGTAAATGATAATGCACCTGAGATTGAGGTGACCTCATTTTCCAGTTGGATTCCTGAAGATTCCAGACCTGGAACTACAGTTGCTCTTATCAGTGTGAACGATTTAGACTCTGGGCTTAATGGAAAAGTTATTTGCTCCATAGGTGACCATGTTCCTTTTACTTTATCACCATCTTTGCAAGAAAAAATGTATTCATTAGTGATCAAATCACCACTGGACAGGGAGAAACAGTCAGAATATCATCTGACAATAACTGCAAAAGATGCTGGCCAACCTCCATTAATCTCTGAGAAGACAATAACTGTTTTGGTGTCAGATGTAAATGACAACAGTCCAGAGTTCTCTGTGACACCTTATACTTTCTATGTCAGGGAGGGAAATGAGCCAGGGATTTCTATGTTTGCAGTTAAAGCTTCTGATCATGATGAAAACAATAATGCTCTCATAAACTACCATATCTTAAGCAGTGGGAGTGAAGAAAATAAATTTGCTTCATTCCTTAACATAAACTCTGAAACTGGAGATATTGTGGCTCTGAAAAGTTTTGATTTTGAGACTCTAAAAACTTTTCAGTTCCAAGTTGTAGCAACAGATTGTGGAAGTCCTTCACTCAGCAACAACGTCACAGTCAACGTGTTCATTCTGGATAAGAACGACAACGCTCCAGTCATCCTGTATCCACTCAGCTCCAACGGATCTGCTGAAGGTGTGGAGGAGATTCCCCGCAATGTCAACGCAGGACATTTTTTGGTTTGGACCGCTACACAGGACAGATCAGAACACTTCGTTCATTCACAGAGACAGACGAGGCTGAACATAAACTGGTCATACTGGTCAAAGACAATGGGAATGTTTCACTGTCAGCAACAGCTACTGTGATTGTCAAACTTGTGGAACCCAAAGAAGCTTTTGCAGCTTCTGACGTGAAAAGTGCAGCAAAAGTAGACGAGGAGGACAATGTTACATTATATCTGATGATCACTTTGGGAGCAGTTTCCATATTTTTTCTTGTCAGTATCATTGTGCTGATTGCAATGCAGTGCTCCAAATCCACGGACTATACTTCTAAATATTTACAAGAGACAAATTATGATGGGACACTGTGTCACAGCATTCAGTACAGATCTGGAGATAAACGTTACATGTTGGTTGGACCCAGGATGAGTATTGGATCTACTATAGTTCCTGGAAGTCATGCTAATACACTGGTGTTACCTGACAGGAGACGTGCTTCTGAAGAGGTAAGGTTGCAACTTTTTCTAAAAATTTTTTTTGGTTTGTTCAGTGAATATTATTGTATGTTATTTACTACAAAGCTTGTTTGCTTTCAAAATGTACGGGCCTACTTTTACAAACAGCTTGCCACAAAGATGTAACCATTTAATTCATGAGAGGTGCTGAATTACATAGACATGCATTACACTATGGATATGACCAGTTTGTTTTATCCACAACACGAGGACCATCTGCCTTTTTCAATGGTGAACATATATCAAATCACAGTCAGGGTTTGGAGGGTGATTTTGAAAATGTAATTTGTAGCAATTATAAGTCATTTGTTGAATTGTTTTAATCAGATACTCTCTGAAATTACCACAAAATTGAAGTAATGTACTTTTAGTTACATTTGGATTGCTATAATAACAAACACAACTAATGACAAGAGAGTAAAAGAGATTTGCTACTTGTTCAGTGCATTTCTTTTAAAAAAACATTTTACATGAACATATACAGTGGAAACCTAATCTATTCCTCAATCAGGTGTTACTGAGGGGGAGAAAAACCACATCAGCTTTTTAGTAAGCTTTTTGAAAGAAGGATGCTCATCCATATGGAAGACAGAACATCATCAATAACACATTCAAATATCACTCTGTTGACAACACTTTGGTATGGTCAAGTTTTGTGTGTTTGATAGGATAATGCAGTGTCCCTTCTGGACCATGTTTAAGGCCTCAGGTTCTGGTCAATGTTCAGCTGCTCTGGACTTCTCATTCTTCTCCACTTGACCACTGACTCCTTCTCATCAGGACCATGCAACAACAATGTTTCTTCTGGAAATTACTCACTGCAAAATTAACAATCAATTCATGAATTTGTCTGCTGTGTTCTTGAATTGGATCACAGGTTGTAATTATAAATAAAATCAAAGTCAAAGTCAACTTTATTATCGATACTGCAATATGTACAGGACAGACAGAGTTTCAAAATGACGTTTCTTTTTGGCCTGTGGTGTGGTACAGTAAAACAGTTAAAAGCATAGAAATAAAAACAGCAAACAGAAACAAAAAAGAAAAACATGTCCCTGATTGAATTAACCATCTTAAATAGGGGTGATAGGGGTCAGTGTTGAATAGTGGGTTTTTGGGAGAGTCCAGGGTTTGTGCGTGTGTGCGTGTGTTTGTGTGTGTCAGGAATATATAATGACAAAACACTCTGGTAGCCATATTAGTATTTGCTGGTTTGTGCAGGTCAATTCCAGGATATGTCAAAAGGACTGTCGGATATACTGAGGAAGTTAATTTTAACTAATCTAACTTTGACATATTTTGAAATTGAAACAAAAAAATGTAAGATTTGCTTGAGCTCTCTGAGTTTCTCTATTTTCAGCATTTATTGTGATGTTTCTTTAAGTTGGAGTCCCAGGGTGTTGGCAGCACAGAGTACTGTGATGTTTAGTCGGTTACAGACGTGAAGTCAAAGCTATGTTGATTTATTATCCAGGGATGAGCGTGATTGTGTTCGCACTCCGACGCTAATCGAGGCTCATCCAGTGTTTCTGTCACGTTTATATCACGTGTCACATGTTTTGTTTTTGTGCCATCAAATGGCGCACTGTGGATTTTGCCATTTTACATCAATTTAGATTTTGAAATGTAATCCCTGTAAGCAACACTCGGTTTTTTATAGAACTACATGTAATCGGATTATACTTATTTCCTGGTCGTATAATGGATAACATTCACAATTTTTTGGGATACTAATTATAAGTACTCCCCACGTCTGAACATGGTTATACTGTATTAACCACAAGCAACAATAAATTCACTTGAGAAAGGCGATTCTTAGTTTGTGATTCGTTGTGCCTGGTTGTGCTTGGGAAACAAGTATATTAACGTGAAAACTCAACAGTTATTTGTTCTGTACTGATTGCAGAAGAAAACATAGTTTGGCAGTCCAATGGTACTGAAATTCTCGTCTCACTAAGCAGTGGTGCAGTGTGGCTGTTTCTATAGTTGGATATCTTATATTTCGTCTCGAATAACTGCATTCTCTTTGACTCGACACAGACAAGAACGTTGCATTTTCGTCGGTGCTGACCTCTAGGTGTCACCATTACATCAGAGAAGCTGAAATGACTTGTGTCGCTCCCCTCAAAAAGCCTTTCTTTGTCATCGAAGCAGAGCGGAGCTCATGATGCAAACAGCTTTTGTGGTCGATTCTGTGAAGTTGCAAAATTTAACGTCTTGAGAGATTTTGGTCGTCTTGAAGGAACCTTGAATATAAGCGTTGTTGAATGGCGATGAGGATGCATACGAAACCTGGAAGAAATGGCTGCTCCTGGTATATATTTCCATTGGCTATTTTTCTTTTTACAGGGAGAGGGGCTTTTGCTCAAATAAGGTACTCGATACCAGAAGAGGTAGAAGAAGGAACTGTAGTAGGAAATGTGGCGAAGGATCTTGGCCTTGACATCGTAACTTTGGCTGATCGCCGGTTCCGTGTCGTGTCTGGAAGTAAGGACGCGATTTTTGAAGTAAATCAGAATAACGGCGCACTGTATGTCGGAAATCCTATAGACAGAGAGGGGCTATGTCAGGGTAGCGGTGCTTGTCTAATAGAGCTTAAAATAGTTGTGGAAAACCCTTTGGAAATACACTATGTGATAGTAGAAATTACTGATGTGAATGATCACTCTCCCAATTTTCCCGAAAAAGAACAGACTTTTGAAATAGCTGAACAAACCTTACCAGGAAGGCGTTTTCAACTACACACTGCCCGGGATCCCGATGCCGGAATTAACGCTATACGTAGTTATACTTTAACAGCAAATGAACATTTTGAAATAAATCTTCGTCAAAGCGATGCAGGAAAGATACCATTTCTGGTGCTGAAGAAACCATTAGACAGAGAACAAAAGGACAAACACACGCTATTGGTTACTGCAGTCGATGGAGGTAAACCTCAAAGATCAGGCACACTGAATGTTTCAATTATTGTTCTTGACATTAATGATAACCGTCCAATATTTAGCCAAGAGACTTACCAACTATCAATAAAAGAAAATATTCATGTGGGCACGTCAGTGTTTAAAATGAATGCGACTGATCTGGACGAAGATACAAATGGAGAAGTAGAATACAGCTTCGGAAAAACTTTGAGGCGGAAAGTCTATGATATATTTGAAATAGACAAATTAAATGGAGACATTATTATAACAGGAGTAGTAGACTACGAGGAAAATAAGCTATTTGAGCTGGATGTCGAGGCATCAGATCGAGGAACGCCTCCATTAACTGGTGAGTGCAGAGTGATAATAAAAATCATGGATGTTAATGACAATCCACCTGAAATAGAAGTAACATCTTTATCGAATACTGTGCCTGAAGACTCAAAAACTGGCACTATTATATCTTTACTCAGTGTGACAGATAAGGACGCTGGTATCAATGGAAAAATTATCTCAAGTATCACTAATGACGTGCCTTTTGAATTAAAACCATCCTATACAGAAAACACATACTCGATTGTCACTAAATCCATTTTGGATAGAGAGAAGGTATCTTACTATGAAATCACAGTAAAAGCTACTGACTGTGGTGACCCTCCGTTGTCTACATTTAAAACTGTGAACATTCAAATATCCGACGTAAATGACAACAGTCCATATTTCAAACAAACCCCTTTGCAGTTTTATCTTACCGAAAATAACGTTGTTGGGAATGTGATTTTCTCTGTGACTGCTGTGGACAAAGATCTCAACGACAATGCACTTATTTCTTATCATATTGTGAGGCAAGACAATCACAAAGATGTTATGTCCTTTTTAAATATAAATACCGACAGTGGACACATCACCGCGCTGAAAAGTTTCGACTTTGAAACTCTGAAAACTTTCAAGTTCCAAGTTGTGGCTACAGATTCTGGAACTCCTCCACTCAGTAACAATGTCACAGTCAACGTGTTCATTCTGGATCAGAACGACAACGCTCCAGTCATCCTGTATCCACTCAGCTCCAACGGATCTGCTGAAGGTGTGGAGGAGATTCCCCGCAATGTCAACGCAGGACACTTGGTGACTAAAGTCAGAGCCTATGATGCTGATATAGGATATAACGGCTGGTTGTTGTTCTCACTGCAGGAAGTTACTGACCACAGTCTCTTTGGTTTGGACCGCTACACAGGACAGATCAGAACACTTCGCTCATTCACAGAGACAGACGAAGCTGAACATAAACTGGTCGTACTGGTCAAAGACAATGGGAATGTTTCACTATCAGCAACAGCTACTGTGATTGTCAAACTTGTGGAGCCCAAAGAGGCTTTTGCAGCTTCTGACGTGAAAAGTGCAGCAAAAGTAGACGAGGAAGACAATGTTACATTATACCTGATGATCACTTTGGGAGCCGTTTCTGT
>OMNM01033570.1:8928-21439 GCA_900302745.1 Parablennius parvicornis
GTTAAGCTAGTTCTTGTGTAATTGACCACACACACACACACACACACACACACACACACACACACACACACACACACAGACATCTCCTGACAGCTCTTCATTTCCAGCCAACCTCCAGAAGGATGCCGTTAAAGCTTTAAGTTCACTGGTGCAGTCGAGTGGCTCCATTTATGAGGATTAGACCTTTAACATTACACCTCGCAGTGGGTGTGACGCACACACATGGGGATCTGTTTCCGCTGCTTTTAGCATCACTCCCAGCAGAGCCAAGGGTCAGCTCTCTTTACGTATTTCATTATTTATTTGTTTGATTGGCCGGGACTCATCCCCTCATGCAGACTTCATTTTCGTGGATTCATTTTAAAGTGAAAATGGAAATCGTCTGATGTGTTCTGGCTGTTTACACGATAACTGTGTTCCAGAAGTTCGAAAAGTGTGAGTGAGATTTTAAAAGTCTCACAGCAGATCTGAGTCTTATGGTCCGAAAAAGCTTTGTCGTGGAGAATATGTGTGTATCCAGCTTGAGTTTATATTGAGACAGAAGCAGAAAGAGACACAGCTGGAAACACTCGAGGACTGTGATCAGGACAAGAGAGAAGGGGGCGGAGCAACAAGACACCACAGATAAAAACATCAATCAGTAAAAGAAATATAACTCGAGGGAAGATTTATAAACACAAAACATGGAACCCAAATGAATGCGTCACGAAGAACTGAACGTGGATGTGAAATGGATAACATAACCTAATGTCTCCGTCTCATCATAATCAGATCATAGTCTGATCATAATTATACTGCATTCCAATGCTCAGACGAAATGCCTGCACTTTTCCTAAACTCTCATCACACTGAGGTTTTCCTTCATGTTGTAACTTCATGTGAGCCAGAATCCATATTTCTTATTTATTTTTGCTAAAAGCTCATTATAGTATCAGTGCCCACAACCAGCTAAAGCAGTCTTGATCAATGAAAATAAATCTGTTGTCAAATGATGTAGATGTATGAGCCAGTAGGACTGAAATCAAAACAGAATGTCTGTTAATGCTCACAAGCTGAAAATAGCCATTGAAGGACTCTCCGTTGGTTCGTTGGTTTGTTTGTTTGTTAGTTTCTTCATTTCATTTTATTTCAAACATAATATATCAAACTAAATTGTGTGTCCAATGAACACACTGAAGTGTAAAACTCAGCATGTTCAAAAAGGAGTGGGAAGAAGCATATGGTTATAAATGTATACACCTTCTCCAGTCAATCTTTTTGAATCTCTTTGAAATATTTGACAAAAGAGAATTTCAATGCGTGTTGTTAAAGAATATTTGGAGACCTTTTTTTGTGTGACTTTTAAGAGTCCGTCTAAAAGAACACAACTAAATGGCATGTTTATTGAAAAAAACAGTTGGAAAATGTCAAACTGACCAAAAATGTTATCACAATTGATAATATTGATAAATAAATAAAATGGGGTTAAAGGCTGAAGTTACAAGTCGATTCTCACTTCAGAAGCCATTCAGTCCTGCTGTTTCATCATCGTTGTTACAGCGGCCAAGGACATAATAAAATCGCCTACGTTTTATTTTTTTTATTTTTTTTATTTGTCTGTCTGTTAGCAGGATTAGGTCAAAACTACTTGACAGATCTTCACCAAATTTTCACCACAGATAGATATTAGATTAGAGAAGAATAGATTATATTTGGAAGTGATCTGGATCTGAATCTGGATCTGAATTCTGGATCTAGATTTTAATTTCTGGGGTCTCAAATGAGGATCACATCAAAAGTACATGACATCTCTTCAACAACGTTTTATTCATACATGTGTAAATTGGCAAGATATTACCTGGTAAGAATGTCAGTTCATCAATCAAGTAGACATATGCTGCCAGAGAGACGGACAGAACAACTTACAGAGAGAATAGGAAATAATTTAGTCCAGATGAGTTAGGATGGCATACGTGTAGGACGTGCAGGACGAGGGGTATGTCAAAGGTCTCATGGGACTTAGACTGATGTATAAGGAACGAGCACCAAGACGTTAGTTGAGAGATTTCGTGTTGCATATGATGGACTCCCAGGCCTGCACAATAAAGACCTTAAGACCTTAAAAGTCCTCCTTATAAAGACAAAGAAATCAACCTGTCATACCTTTAGATCAGACCTTTAGATGAAAATTAGAATTACAGTGCAAAAATATGTCTTTCCTTTTGTGTCCAAGTCAACGTTGGCGGAAGTCAGAAATCTCTGATTGCTCTTGTTTTATATCAATTGTTCTCCATCTCTCATTAACTTCTGGTTTTCAAGATAAAATCACCATATCTGGTTATTCATCCAATTAAGGGTCGGTATTTCTCTCAGAGGGTTCAGATCTGCACACATCAGACATTTTACAGGACCTGCAAGCTTTATTTAAAGGCAGAGGACGTCTGCGTCCTTCCCCTGTCGGCTCCAGTGACATTGAAATGCAGTACTTCGACTACAGTGTTAATGGAGAAGCAGCCACAGGTTATCTCTTCTCTCTGAATGAAGATTATGAAAGTCTGAGGCAGAAGAAGGTCCGTGGTCCTCTCATTCTTACTGACATACATTTTCATTTTGGTGTTTGGAAAGCTCACTGGACTATTAAGTACGGTTCCAAGCTTTCTCTATTTCATAATTATTAAGGCCGCTATTCTCTTGGGAATACCAGAAACTTTACAGTTTCTTTTACTTTTCGTAAAACGTACGTTTCTTCTATCCACGCCTTGAAATAGTTTCATCACAGAGGTCTCGGGAGATTTCATTGTTTGTTGTTCTAACGTTCACTGTGAGTTGTTGGACCTGGAACACAGATATTCTTGCTAAACAGCGTCCAATTCCACCACTTAGTGACAGGTTACTGCCAGGGAGCTCCAGATAAAACTCAAAAATCCTTTGAAAAAGACGCCACTGCTGCTCATAGAACTGCTGTGCTTTGGTGGAAAGCTAAGCTTGACTTTTTATTTTGTTTGAGGGTTACTTGAAATCACTTTTTCACTGAGGATATGTGAATGCAAATTGCATTTAAGAATTAAATGTGCCTCATTATAGCAGGTGTTGAAGCACATTGATCTGCTAAGAGCAGCGTCTCAGTGTTTTTAAGCTCTTCTTTAGTTTTCCTCACACCTCCAGTTTAGACGCCTGTTGTGAGCTAACAGACACTCGCGCGTCTTCACCACGTGTTCTCTTTATGCCTTAATGGGGTTTTTCGGCATAGGACCACAAACACTCTCATGTTAAATATGTTTGTTGCCTCGAGGCTGCAGAGGTTCTTCATGCATCAGCTTCTGGTGCTCATACTCAATAAAACCATTAGATGGTTACATGTACATGCTATATATAATGTATACGTTTTTCTATAGATTAAACAGAAGTTGTAATTATATTTAATTTTAAGTTGTTAATTGTTGTCCGTTGCTTTTTTGATAATCAGGTTAAAACCTTCATCTTGGAGCAGAGTTGAGCTTCTCACTGAAAGAGGAGTTGCAGAAGATGCCACATGCTTCATAAACCCACACAGGCAATTGATACGATGCCAATATGACTGTTAATCCCAAACAATATTTAGATCCCTTCTGTTATTCTCACACTAATAAACCAGTGCATTTCTATGTCTGACATCAAACGACGGGCAATTAGTTTGTGTTCAGGAAAGAAACTCTGCTTACTATATTCAGAGCCACAGAATTGATTAGGCTGCATTTAAGGTTCACATGAAACTGGAGTTATTCACTTATATACGCAGTGTCCTGCAGTTGTTTCTACAATTTTTGAAAACATTTCTTCATCTAATGAAATATACATATAACTGCAGTGTCCCGAAATCACGAAAACATGCAAAAAGAATGAACAGAAATGAAGTGTTGAATTACGAAAGAGGCTTTAACCTGAAAAACGAGCCACTCTTTCACTCACTGACGTTCTGCTGTTTGTCTGCATTGTACGGCCAGTAATTAGATTGTACCCAGTGCCGGTAATAGAATAACGTGAGCATTACAGTTGTGCAGTTGATTTGTGGGTACATTAGGGCTGCTCAATAAATGACAGTGCAGCTGAATAATAGCATGCTGAACGTCGTACATTGGTGAAAATAACATGGTTAAGTGAAGTGCAGTCAACTGTAACCTATAACAGCAATCAGCTAAATGTCAATGACTTTGTTTTGATTTATAATCCCAATCCAGCACGGAGAATCAATTTGTCCATTTCTAAAATGTTTGATTGAGAAAGATAAGAAATGCTGATATGGTCTTGCCGTGCTCTGTCATTGCCACTCTGAACAGGGCTGTTGTTTAAAAAGCTCTCCAAAAATAAAGCTGACGCTGGGTAGCATTTTCCTCATCCACTCAGCTGAAGAACGTATGAAATATTAAGGCAGGAATCTATTTTTTATCCATTGGCCATAAAGGAAGATAAGTCCAGTTAACCGGGGGCTGCAGAGGAGAAGGAGGGAGAGCGATAAACTGTTTGCATTCTAAATTTTACATGAAAAGTGGTTTCTAGATGGTGAATTAGAAAGTAATGGGTGTGCGTTTATTTGGAAGCACACACTCAGAAGCCTGAGCTTTTGAGTGGATATACTCTCTAGATATGCTTCCCTCAGATATTTTCTTTTTATTTATGGAGAAAATGTGGCCAAGCAATAACACAACTGAGAAACTTTCGACATGAAATTATTTAGACTAAACTGATCTGCTCACTGAGGACGTACAAAGTGCAAAGCTTTTGTGTTTGTTTTTAACGCAGTTGATGGTATAAATCAGCTCAACGTCAAGCAGATGTCCTCTTGTTATTGTAGTGAGAATCTTTTCTTCAGCTGCCTCTACATGACTTTTACTTGAAGATTTGAGATATTCTGTGTTTTCTGCCTCCTGTATTCTGGTTTACTTGTCGTGACACTCAGACATCTGATAACTTTGAGTTTGTGGAGTTATCAAAAGAATCAAGTAAATCAGATGAAGTGTTTGTTACATTGAACATGGTTGTAATAATAATAACTGGCAAATAGAGTAAAAACAATAACAGCAATAATGCAAGCATGAAAACAACAATTTTAAAAACGGTAATATGGGTACTGTATTCATATGTAATGTATTCACACACACACACACACACACACACACACACACACGTCCACAGTGAATTCCTTCAGTGCTGCTGCACAGTGAGCAGCATGACAACACTTGTAAATAGAACAACTTCATGGAATCCAGCACTGTAAACCGTCTGATGGATTAAGTTGAATCCCGCCTGAATGCAATCTCTAATGAGCAATTACACCCACATAGCCAGGGTTCAAGGCAATTAGTGCGGTAACTAGAATCAGCTTCTAGTCGAGAGCAAGGTGAGCCACCTTGATCCTGGAGCGAGACCCCATCCTTCCTCCGTCTCCTGAGACTCGTCCCTTCTTCTGTGTGGCTTATGCAAATGACGAGGTACAAATTGACTTGATGGGCACGGGTTTATTCTAATCGTGGCTGCCGAGGTTCTAAACAGGTCTGAGAACGAGGGCCACCCTCGAGCGTCACCGTAAAAAATGATGATTTGACGTCCGCTGACCTATCGTGGAAGCGATATTAAATGTGGCGTAAGCCCAGAAATGCTGTCCTCCATTTGCAGACCTCCTCTGTCTGTGAAACAAGCTCAACTGTGAGGAGCTAGTTTAATTTCTTTATGAGTTCCAAGGGTGAGTGGCTGTAGGGAAATTGGTCCGTCCACTATCAAAGAGCAGAGAGTCCATGTACGCATTTGATTTTTTTCTACAAACTCTCCTCTGTCCATATAATATTTTTCTTTCTTTTCAGGTCTGTTTCCTCTTTAACATTAAACCACCATTTTGAGTCCAGCCCTGTAGCCATTAACTTGTGCTTTTTAACGTGTGTTCCTCTTGTTGATGTTTTCTTATTGTTTGAAAGACTTTTCCATATTACAAGTGGGGCTGCACAATATATTGCACATTTATTTTTAACCTAATATACACAAAGCACATGTCACAAAAGACTGACATGATTTCCAAATTCAAAATAACAGAATTGAAAAATTTTATTAATCCCAATTAATTCACAAAAAAACTATTCCAGAATCTTCATGGATTAAAATCCCAAATGATATAATACCTGGTGGCCACTGAACAGAAGTTAAAAATATATATATAAAATTGAGAAAATTGTCTAAAAACTGAGGAGTGCAGGTTTCCATTTGTTGGAAAACGGCTCCAGTTGGTGAAAGAGAAAGAGCACTGTTACTTTAAAAGAACACATTTCAATTATTAGATTATCACACCTTCGCTTATTATTGTGCAATCCTCACAGTGAATATTAGCTAATTTAAGTTCATTTTAGTTTTTCTTTTGCAATTTTCTTTTGTCTTTTCAGGCTGGAAGGTTTTTAAATTTTTGACATATTTAGTGGCAAACTTTCATCTTCATCAGAAACCGGTGTTGTTTGTGCTTTTATCAGCCGGTGTTGTTGTCGTGACCAGCCGATAGATCAGGTTGTGTGACATGTATAAAAGCACATGCGACACCACCAGAAGACGTTTCTGATGAAGACGGAGGCTCGTCTTCAAACCATGTCAGACAAATGTTTACAAACCTACCGGCCTGCGTCACTCTTCCATTCAAGCTACAAGTCAAAGAAAGAATTACATGTTTGAACTGCAAAGAAAGACATTAGCACAAAAACACTGGTTTCTCCTTCTAGAACTCTCTTTGCGAGCCGACATGTCTAACTGCCCCTCCCCACTGGGCTGCCCGACCCACTTCTCAGGCTCCCCGGGAATGAAGATCTACATCGACCCCTTCACTTATGAGGATCCCAATGAAGCCGTGCGAGAGTTTGCCAAGGAAATCGACGTCTCCACTGTGAAAATAGAGGAGGTCATTGGTGCAGGTGAGGCCAGAAGGTTTTTGCGGGACAATCTGTGGTTGTGTTTGTGAACCTTTTGTGTTGCTGCTGTGTGCAGTCAGTGTGTGTTGCTTTGCTGTGCTGTGTTTTGTGCACCTGAGTTACAAACCAGGAGTGTCGCCCCAACAGGTTGAAGGTCATATAGCGTCTGGCAGCCGCATCAGATGGGAACTTGTCAAGGGCCTATGTCAAGTGCAGTAGCAGTAAATAGGCCAGCTACCAGGGGAGCTAATGGCATAAGTAATAACTCAAGCCTTTCAGCCTATTCCCAATGCTTCTCTGTTTTTGGATCCTATTGGTGTTGCTCTGAACCTGGTCTACCTTGCATCAGCTCGTCTGATTTAGTTTATATGTGAAATAGGTCCAGACATTAGTTCTGTGTCCTTGCTATGGAATGAAATCTCATATATTGTTGATATGTTAATTAAAAATGATTAACAGATAATTAGTTGCCATTTGCTTTGAAGAAATTTGCAAGTCTTCTGCATTGAATCGACGTGGATTAAATATGTCCTTTTGCCATATCTTTTTCACTGCCTAGAGGGCATAAAGATAACATATGTGTTGAGTCATAAAGAGGCTAAAATATCCTCAGTAACACCCGCCAGCCTGAATAGTTCCTGAGCAACGGCCTACCCAGCAAGCGAGGTGTGAAGAGGTGACAGATAGGATATGGGTAAAGAAGCAGGGGGGGCACTAACTAATTAAAGATTTCCGTTTTTGTTGACTTCACTGTGTGGCGTCTCTGCAGGACACCGAGGTGGTGATAATTAATCAAATGGGTTCCAGATATTTACCAGATAGTGCTTGTCTGTTATTCTTTGATTGGGGAATATGAAGACACTTGGCAGTCACTTACAAAAGATGACTGCAGTGAGTCAGAGGAGCCGCGCTGTTCAGAATATCATGAAAGAAGAACAGGAGACAAGGCCTGGGCAACCATTATCTTACAACCTGAATCAAGATTAGTATTCCAGGTCCTTTTGCATGGAGATGCTTAAAAATCTTCAATGAAGAAAAAATTAAATGTATTTCTTTAGAAAATATCTGTTCTATTTTTTTAACCATACTTTATTAATCCCCTTGGGGAAATTTATTTTTTACCAAATTGACCCATAGGTTGGTAGCCACAGTATGTATCATCTACAGTCATAAGCAGTAGGGATAGGGCCGATCCGGTCCAGCATCGGTATCGGGTTCTAATATTAACATAATTCACGGATTGGAAATTTCCAATCCAACCTGCCGAGATTTCCGATCTACGAGCCTCATCTGTGTTTTACTGTCTGCTGAAGTGACTCCACTAGTGGTACTGCTGGGCCGACTGCTCTGCTCGCTGGCTGCAAAATGTGGAATGGATTTCCGGAATGGAGGCGGGTCTCAATGAGACCCAGTGTAACGAGTACAGAAATCCATTTCACAGTTTGTAGCCAGCGAGCAGCCAGGCATAGTAGCACTGTGGCTATCCAACTTTCCATGACAACGTGTCCACTGTTTGGACGTAGTTTACGCTGAAAACACCGTGAAGCAACACGGCAACCTGCAATGTTTATAAAGCTGTTGCACCGCGAGACGCCGCTCTCCAGCCAGACGTCACTGTTTTAAAACACCAGCTCGCCGAGGAGAACAGCACCGAGCATGCTCCTCCACGCTGTCAGCAGGAGATTCACACCTCTGTGAAGCTGCGTCCTCCTCCTCGCTAAACTTAGTGAAAATAGTCCCAATGGTTTGAGCTACATCGAAGCTGGAAACATTGCTGTTTGTGCTGCATTGCTAAATGATTTTCCAGGGATTAATAAAGCGATTCTGAGGTTTTAAGGATATAACAAGTTTATTATGAGATGATGACATCACGCAGACCCCCACATTGTCCAATCTGAACAAAAATAGTTTGTATTCCTTGACTGACCTCATACTAAACTCAAGTTGTCCTTTGGGAGCAGACATGCAAACATTACTACATTGCATACTTTCCTGTAAGGAGTTTTCCTGTGAGGAGTTTATTCCAGCCTTGTATAAAATCAACAATAATGAAAATAATGTTATTAAAGCAAACAGAGTTTTGGGATCTGAATAGTGTCGGTATCGGCAGATATCCAAAATCAGGTATCAGGATCGGAAGTGAAAAAATGTGGATCGGTGCATCCCTAATAAGCAATTAATACATCATTTCATGGGTTGTTTTGACAGTATTTCCTACGGCAGTTGGTGTTGATGTAGTTGGTTTACCAGAGGCGATTCATTTTGTTGATATCTTGCCAGGGAAGTTGAAGCACATGAAGGCTTGCAACCTGATTTCAAGACAATGTGTTTGCACCCATTCAGTCAGATTTGTTCATGTATGTTCTCAACATATTTGTATCAGTTCAAATGGAATCGGTCCTTGTCTTGGACAATGTTTCAAAGTGGCAAATCCTGAAGACTCTTGGAAAAAGGGAAAAAAACAGATAAGCAAGTCCAGGTGACCTTATCCAATTGCTTTAAGTCCTTCCTGTTAAATACTCTGGCTCTGCCTGCTGTGAGTTTTTCTTTACACGATCAGGACTAAAATGTCAACTTAATAGTTATGAGTAAAAACTGTTTTAATGCCTCCTGTCCACAGATCTGTAGACAGATGTAAATCAGTTGTTGGCAGAGGAGCCATTTACACATCCATGTTGTAATTGGCATGTTTCCATGTAGGTGAATTTGGTGAAGTATACAAAGGCCGTTTGAAGCTGCCTGGAAAGAGGGAAATCTATGTCGCCATCAAGACCTTGAAAGCTGGCTATGTGGAAAAGCAGAGACGAGACTTCCTGTCTGAGGCGTCGATCATGGGACAGTTTGACCACCCAAACATCATTCGTTTGGAGGGCGTGGTCACGAAAAGCCGCCCGGTCATGATCGTCACAGAGTTCATGGAGAATGGAGCCTTGGACTCATTCCTCAGGGTGAGTACTGATCATGTCGGGTTTTATAGAGCAGTTAGTCATATGAGAGACTGGAACAAAAAGTTAGCATTATGGGACTGAGAAGCTATTTAGAAGTGTCCTGTTTAAACAATCTGATAAAGAAAAGTGTTCATACCAACAATCTCTCCTGATACAAATTGTAATGAGCCTTCTTAATCTATCTGGTGCCAACAGAGAATATGTTTCATGACAATGAACATGATTTCAATCACTCTTAATTGGAAAACTTCCACACCGGCTAGCCTTATCAACCTATAAGCCTGGAGCTATTAATGGACACTTCAGTCTTTCTTTTATAGTCAGGATTGAGCGGACATACAGCTTAATCAATATTCAGCTGGCTTTTTTTCCTGCTTCAATCTCATGGATTTGTGTTCTATTCCGCTTTGATCTCGGGTGGGTTTAAATGGGCTCTTTGAAGTTGGCTTTGCTAACCGCCACATCCGACTTGTGTTTCCATCGATCTCGCTTACCCTCTTATTTGTTACAGTGTTTTCGGGTTCAAAGCGTGCTCTTCAGAGCATTCGCACATGGGGCGCCATGCATGGGTGTTAAAGAGACAGTTTCCTGTATGCTCAAAAGGAACAATGCTTCAACACCAATAATTAGTGAGATTGGCTTCAAGGATCCATTTTGCTTATCTTATACAAGTCTACTCTTCCCCTGGACATCAAGGGGATTAGTGCAGCTCCAAAACAAGATAGCATGTTGATTTTTAAATGTCAGCATGAAACCAACAAACAATAGCAAACAAAAAGAGGAAATGAAAAATAAATCAAAATCTGTTGACCCGAGGATGTTTGTCATTAGTCGGAGTTTACCACATATCTTCTTCCACGTGCGTTACCCCTGGGTGTGGTGCTAATTATATACTGCAAGGCTTTTCGAAATATCTGACTGAGCCGCCGACTTCATGTTGTCTGCTTAATACATCACAAAATAGCAACAACCTGTCATTTATGTATTTCCACACAGAAGAGCTGATTAAAACTATAGAAAAATGAATGAATTGTGATCTTTACACTGTTTTTTTTTTTTTTAACACTTTAATCCACAAGCTATAGGTTGATATTTAAATAATGTCTAAATAACCTTATTTTGTCTTCCAGCAAAATGACGGGCAGTTCACAGTCATCCAGCTGGTGGGGATGATGCGAGGGATCTCGGCGGGGATGAAATATCTCTCTGAAATGAATTACGTCCATCGTGATCTGGCTGCACGGAATATTCTCGTCAACAGCAACTTAGTGTGCAAAGTATCCGACTTTGGCCTTTCGCGCTACCTGCAGGAGGACACCTCTGATCCCAGCTACACCAGCTCTCTGGTGAGTGCTTGTCATGCCTCTTTTCTTTTGCTGGAGCCCATCCATCTATTTGCTTTTCTTTTTGGATTCCTACAGACTGTGATTTTAACGATCTAATTAATTCACAGCTAGCCACACTATACGACACAAATCTAAAAATCTTTGGGTCACGACATGAAGTTTCCTGTCTGTAGATGTAGGATGAAAATGCAAATTGAATCTCAGCCTACGACGACGCGAGTCGATGCGATTGTGCCAAAATACTTGATTGCGCAAGAATATGTGATTGCACGAGGAAAAAAAACACAGAAAAACACATCGTAAACATAAACATGAACGTGCCCTCGCCGTTGTGGAATTCATGTGTTTTAAGAGAAATACCAAAAAAAAGTAGGAGGAGAATATGGACACAGTCATTGCTCGGAAAGAGTGGCCAACTTGGGATGCTAATTTTGCAAAGAGTGCTTGAAAAAAATACTTGTCAGCGTCTACTAGCATGTTCTGTTAGCTTTTACTGTTATAGTCTTTCATTTTCTAACAAAACACATTCCATGTAAATGAACCAAACAGGTCACAGCATTAGTGTGGGTCCACAGATTTAGAGCCAGATTTAGAGGCAAAGTTTTTGCCATGATTCTCCCACGGTTGCTATCGTTCATCTGCGATGGGCGTAAATGGCACCATGTAGGGGCCTTTAGTCTACGTGGGGTCTTAGTGGGAGTTTAAAGACCAAAAAAGTCCAGGCATTACTGTCCAACTTCCTTCAGCTCTTCTTGGGAAGAGCTCAATCTCCCACCAAACACACACACACACATACACACACACACAAACACACACACACACACACACACACTCTCACACACACACAATGCCCTGCAGCCCCCCACGATGCCCTCCTGGCCTCGGCTGCACCTCCACACCCTCACATAAAAAACGAGCGACAGTGTAGGACCTTCGTTGAGTCCAGCGGCCATCGTGCCTTGGGTTATCTCTGTTACTCACCTTCCAGCTCTACGATCCATAGTGTTCCAAACAGTTCTTTATGACTCCTACTACACTCAAGCAACCATCACCGAGCCATCACTCTAGACTCTGACGCTGTCTTATTGTTTTTGAAGGTCCTTGAAACCTTTCACCTTTTCACTGCCTTTCATTTTATATAAGCTGTCACTCTCTTCTTCCTCATTCTCCTTCCTCCTCTTTCCTATACTCTGCAAGTCACGGACCGGGGGTCTGTCACATCTTCATTAGCGTGGAGACAAGCCTCCTCTGGGAAAGCTCCTCTCTCGCTGGCATGCCCAGAGTGCAGAGAAACCAAAGGGCATTGCAGCCTCTCAAA
>OMNM01033578.1:1459-19513 GCA_900302745.1 Parablennius parvicornis
TTTTTTAAAAAAAAAAAAAAAAAAAAAAAAAAGAAAAAAAAAAAGGACGACACCTGAGATGTTTTAGTCAATGGGATGAATAAACCCAGCACACATTTAAGCAAATACATATGTGCATAATTACAATGCACCGAGATGATAGAAGACAGCCTCTCGCCTGCATTTAATTTCATAACTGTGTCAAATCCCACCTTTATTGTGGTGTCTGGTACAACGCAATCAGCAGGAGCACAAAAGAAGCTGACGAGGTTGTGTGTGTGTGTTTGTGTGTGTTTGTGTGTGCGTGTGCATTAGCATGTGTGTTTGTGTATCTTTGTTTTAGGTATTTTTGCTGGTGTTTCATTCTGCTCTTCAGGACTGCACTTGAACTCCTCGACATTTCATTTCACAATGTTAAAAGACAGATTCTGCAGCCATGAAGTTCACCTAACTGTCAAAGATATTTTTTGGGGCCTGAACCTTCCTGTCTGATCGCAAAGTTGAGTTACAACCATTCCAGATACTGCAGATAAGTTGACATCTGCCTCTATTTGGATATATTTTGTGCTGGTAGTCTCGCTAGACGTGACTGGAGTAGAGGTTTTAATTATTTACACAGTGAAACACACTTTGCTAATCAGGGAGGTAACAGGTGCTGGAGGGCTTGCCTCCCGAATCTTAAACTTTAATAATATTTAACAAAAGCTGTATTTTGCTTCTAGTGAAAAAATCCACATGGGTTTCCTGTAACACTGTTTGGAAAACATAATAGTTGGGACAATTTGCATTGCACAAACACCTCCTGAATATCTCCGCCCCTTTAGCCATTATACTGGCATTACTATGTTTCATGCAAAAAAAAAAAAAATACAAATAAATGACTGAATGAATGAATGAATGAATCTCAAGTGATGTGTAGTATCTGGCCTGAGAGAAAACCAGATGTTTATGTTAACTAAAGTAAAAACAATTGGTCAAAAGCCTGCAGGTGCCCACCTTTTGATATTGGTCTGCTTTTCTAACCAGGTGCAGGACCACAAACCAGAAGATAGTATTTTGACCCCATTTCCATGACAACATGGAAAAACATATAACCTTTGTTGCATTTTAGACGCCCGTTTACACGACTCAATGAAAATGAAACTTTCTGAAAACGGTCTGACTCCGTCTCCGAGGAAACAGAAAATGGAACTTTTCTAATGCACTTCAGGCACATGCACAGTCGCGGCTTTTCTGAAATGAAAATGCAAAAATAATGTGTTTTCACATGGAATATTATTGTGTAAATTTGGCCTTACTTTTCTTAATTGCTTCAGCTGCACGGTGGCCAGTGGTTAATGTTCCCTCCAGCTGGCATTTCCTACAGGTACTATGGTTTTGTCTGACACTCCATAGGTGTGAACATTAGTGCATGTCATTGTCTGTCTCTCTGTGTTTTTTCCTGTGATGGACTGGCAACCGGTCCAGGGTGTAATCTGCTCACTCTCCCATAGTTATCTGGGATTGGCTCAAGTGCCTAGAAACAGGATAAATCTGGATAAAAGATGGATAGACTTCACTTGTTTTGTGGAGGCCCTCAGGGTTCTGTTTTTGGGCTTTAATAATTTTCTTTTTATCTGTTGGGTATCGTATAAGAAATGGTCATTGTATGGTAATTATATGTTATATGTTATTATATGTGCCATTTCCATGGCATTCTTCAAAAATAATCAGTTTAGCTGGAATCTGTGAACTGTGTATAACATTCCACAACATTTCTTTCAACTAAGTTTTG
Source organism: Parablennius parvicornis (assembly GCA_900302745.1). NCBI lineage: Eukaryota > Metazoa > Chordata > Actinopteri > Blenniiformes > Blenniidae > Parablennius > Parablennius parvicornis. The sequence continues at coordinate 3,213 of OMNM01033578.1, forward strand.
AAAAAAAAAACCCCAAAAACATAGGTGCTTATATTTGATTAACATGTCACACCTAAAGTGACCGATGGCTTGATTCTCCTATATTCTGCTACACAAAACTTCAGAGACTCTATAGACCTTATGGTCTTTAAAGCTCAATCAGCATGTAAATATATTGGTCTACTCATCATTTTACACTCTAAAGAACATTTCTAAGCTGGAAATGACCATATATATACTTTTGTTTCTTCTAGACTCCTGTAGTTCACTATCTACCTGTATTGGGGGAACATTTCTCAACCACCATCAAGTGGGTCAAAGTGCTGCTGCAACACTTCTGACAAAGGTTGTCAGACTCTGTCATGTAACAACTATAATAAAGTGAACTGGCTTCCAGGTCAGTTCAGGGTCCTGTTCAATATTCTGGTGCTTGTTTTCACGGTCAAACTTCCATCAGCATCAAAAATTTGCTCAAGCCTCATGTCAAGTCTTCTGAACAGGGTTTACGTGTTGTTCAGAAATTTGACAAACTAAAGAAGAGTTTCAAGGTCGTTAGGGATTGGGTAAACATGTTTAAAAAAGCGACTGACTATTTTAATCTGTATGCCTGTATCTGATTACTGTAAAACACTTTGTGACATTTCCACTTCTAAATAAACGTGCATCGCTTCTTGAAAGAGTCTTCCCAATAAAAGAAAACTGCTGTCCCTGGTGGGTTGTGGGTTTTTCACAGCCTGCCTTAAAACAGCATGTCTGACATCGATGCATTAAGCAAAACCCATCACAATGAGCAGTCGAATCATAAATGTCTTTAACCTCGACCTTCTTGCCCAAAAGAAGCAACTGAGCAGGACACTCGTAAGCACAAGATGTTTTATTCTCCTTCTCCAAGCCGAACTGTTGCAAAAGCATATGCATCCCCCCCACCCCCGCACCGTCGCCGCCAAACTCTCTTCGTTTCCCACCTCTTCTCTTCCTGTATGAGAGACAGCAGTTCTAATGGGAGCCAATGTGGGCCGATGGTTAATGCATGAGAGACATGTACTTTAGACTAATGGCTGCTGCAAAGTGCAAAATCAGGGCAGATGAGGAGAAAGAGCAGTGAGAGGAAGAAAAAAAAAGGAGGGAGAGGGGAAAGAAGTCCCAGTGAAAGAGGCAAGAAAGAGTAAGCACTGATGATGTGTGGTCACTGGAGGGGTTTGAAACTCCAGGAGAGGAAACGTGTTACTAAAGCGCATCAATAAAATGAATAAAACTCTAAAGACTCCAATTATATAAAGATCTCTGGCAACAGCAATCTGCACATTGTAAATGCCCCCTAAAATGAATATTTCAATGCGAAACCATCTCAGTAAATAGCTGCTAACTGTAACTCCAAATGGCCTTCCATCATGAATGGATTATGAGTCAAAAGGACCCCGGACACACGCAGACGCTCCCTCCTCCAACCATTCTGGACGCCAGCAAGACCCCTGAAGACGGAAAGAGATCCAAACTGACTGTAAATGACGGTGTTGTGTCATTTGCATCTGTAAATAGAGGCATTACTACCAGGGCACAACTGATTTTAATGGAATTCACTCAGTTGAATTCAGAGTTTTGTCTGGTTCTTAATCTCTGGGTGGCTGTTCTCTGTTGCAGTCAATGCTTAATTTTTTATTTATTTTTGTATGTGTTGTTTTTCTTTGTTTTTCTTTTTTATTTCATATTCCTGCTTCACCTTGGTTTCTTTTTTATTTTATTGTGGATCAGAAAACAACACAAACACAATCATGTAGCTCCTCTACAGGCATTAAAATACGTTATAGCTTTCAAACCACAAAGGAAAATTCACTGAAATACAACACGGCACAAAGTTTTGTAAGAAGTTATTGTTTCTTTGCATTCATGTTAAATACATTTTTTTTCTTGTCTTATGTTGGGGTTTTTTGTTTTTGTTTTTGTTTTGTTTTTTTTGGGGGGGGGTCTTTTGCTCCATTCTCGTACAGTGGTTTCTGGTTCCAATTTATTTCTGGGTTTTCTGCATATAGTATCACCAGGTCACATTATTAAAAAATGTGTCCCAACATATGCAGACGATAGTGCAATAAATGTTAATAATTTTATAGGTCATTGGAGAAGTATTATTTGATTACAAAAAGGTGAGCAGCACAAACAATCTGAATCCTGCATCGTTATTGTTCTTCCATTTAGACATGCGGCTATGACACTGATGCCTTTTTCAGGAAAGTTGCTTTTTCCCTGTTCACGTGAAGATGGTGTTTTTATAAAAAATGTTTCTCTCAGGAAACGGTTTTCATAAAGTGCCATTGTTGTCGAAGCCGAGAGCCAAAACACAACCTCAGTTTACTGTTTCCACCTAAAAACATTGCCTTGTAAACAGAGTTTAAATTGAAAAAAGGTGGATTGATGGCATTTCTTGCAGCAGTTTTTCCTTTTTGTATCTCTGTGGTAATATAGTGTTACTTTATGGTTATTTTGTTGTCATTTTCAGGCCGTAATTTCTTTCTTTCTTACGCAATTTTGTATTTTTTTCTGACTGTATATCTTTTTTGTTAGTTGTCTCACATAAACACTGGGCAGTGGAGGTCTCGAGGATAGAGGATTGGATTTAGGATTGGGAGTTTGCAAATATGAATCCCACAACTGACGTGTTGCTCTTGACCCTTGACCCCCATCAGCTCCCTGTAGCGCTAATGTGGCCACACCTCCGCTTCCTTGAAATAGGATTGGTCAATGCGGGGGGAAAAAAACCCCAAATGCCCACATGGGGATTAATAAAGTATGATTACTTTAGTTCATTAGTTTTAGTTTCATATTGATTCTGTATTCATGAAGCCTGCGCAGTATTCATTTATGGTGCTAATAAGCCAATTTCCTGATGCCATCTGACTCCTGCACTGGGTTACAGCAGAGGTTTGTGGTCAGATTATAGCTGCAGGCCAGTGCCACCCCTCTAGCTCAGACACTGAACGCAGGGTGAGAGTGATAGGAACAGCGGTACATGATGTCAGTCCACACCAATCTCTGGGGTGTGCTCGAAGTCAAATATCTCCCATTTCTCTGCAGTGAAATTAGGTGCTAGTGTCCAGGCCCGCGCCACATCTACAGAGGTAAGAGATAATAAGGAGTGGGTGTCTGACAGATGACCTGCATTAAAGCTGAGCTGTAGTCGCATAGTCAGAAAATGACTGCGTATGATGGGTGTGGCGGAGGTTGAGCCGAGGTGGAGGAAATATTCATGACACCCGAACTAAATGACTTTAAGGAAACCTTTTTACACAGCGGCATTTATCAAGTGTTAATGAACAGCTGAAAGGGTACAAATGCAAATGTGAGGGAAACCGGGAATGAGGGAGGAAAGGGACAGATGGAGAGATGGGGAGTGAAAGAGAGGGGAGAGAAGAGATGGAGAAAAAACTATCATCGCCGTGATGAATGAGGGTGGTGGCAGAAGCCCTCAGGCGATCACTCAGTCACTGAGACAGGCTTCTGTGGCCCTAACTTCATTATCATGACACAGTCACATCAACACACTCCTTCAGATAAGAGCACGGCAGCTCTAGAAAGGATCAGTTAAACCGGTCGGGGTTCAGTGGCTTGTCACAGATAGCGAGGACAGCTCGGCTCTGTTCAGGCTCTCGGAGCCTGTCAAAGCTTCCGGTTCACTCCATGGAAAATTAGACGGAGTGAACTGGGTTTTTCAAACATTTCTCAATTATTATCAGAAATAAATATTTAACTATCTTTGTCCTATGATCACATAGTTGCTGTAAAAAGAGACATTGGATTCGAAGAAGAAAAAAAAAAGGGAATTAGCATGTTTTTTTTTTTCTTAACCGTCAACATTTGTATTACATATTGGTGTTTAAAAACTGAATTTAAAAAGATAACATAATCTATAATGCATTATCAAGTGACTGCCCATTTAACTGATCAGTAATAAGAAAGAAGCCACTAACTAAAATCACTGTGTGCTTGTTGTGGCTTCTTTTTGTTGTAGAGGAAAACCGCTGAAGAGCTGCAGAGCTATTGGATACAGATATGGATTTAAGCATGATAAAGGTAAATGACACACCTGATATCAGTTGTGTAAACCCAGTGACAGAACAAATACTTCAGCAAATAACCTATGTGACTAATTACAACGCAACATTTTGATAAAACACAGCGTCTCCCATCCACAGCTTCCACCAATGAGCCACACCACAACGGCACAGGGTGTCACTGAAAACTGCACTTTAAAAAAAAACAAAAAACAAAAAACACCTTTGAAAATTGTTTTCTCCAACACAGTGTACATTTACTACACCATAATCTGCATGCATGGAGACACTTTTCTTAGCATGTTTGGATTACAAAAACAAAAAAACAAAACCTGGAAGCACCAACTGGTTTCTATGAAATACTCCATCAATTATATTTTGCATTCACCACGCTCCATCTGTTTCTAGTTTTAAAAAAAAAGGAGATTAGCATTCTCTCAAACTTTTTTTCTTCTATGTTCCATAATTTTGTTTAATATAACGATAGTTTCTTCAACTCTACTTTAAATGTTTCCATGCTTTTAAGGAAATTTTAAATTATTTTCCTTTTTATACTGTCAATCATTTGGAGCTGTATGTATAAAAGATGCTCTTTAAATAAAATAATAGTAACAACAACATTATTGAGTTTTTACAGTTATATTTTTGTGTAAATTCTCTCGAGATCTGTTAACTGGACCCATGCAGATTTTCTTTTGTGGCGTTTTTGAAGACTCGAGGATCAGTATTCTTAGGTGTTTGATACATTTGTATTTTGTGGAAAATCAGTAAAAACACAGTCTTACAACAGTCCAGTGTTCTCTAGATAAATGCATGAAGTAATCTGTGAATCCTCATAAAAATCACACCTTTAATTCTTACTAAAGTGATTGTAAGAGGTTTATATGAATGCTTTAATATGGCTGGCGACTGGCTATCTTACTGTTTTCAACAGCTTGAAACACAACACTTACTTTTAATCCTTCCCCTTGGACTATTAAAGCTACTCCTTGTTTTATCGTTGTTAAGCTAAAGAACATTCTGGAACATCTAAAGGTCAGCCTGTTTAATATATTCACTCAGTGTGTCACTGGACTGAAAGACTTGATAGTTATGAGAACACAGGTTGTTGTTATCCAGAACCTGAGCCAGTGGAAGCATATCAATGTTTTACATCTACATGCTTCCACTGGCTTAGGTTCTCAGTAGTGGGCTGTCGATGGAGCCTTGTGGAACTCTATCTGTATTTATTTATTTATTTTTTAAGCCTAGACGTACTTTTAAATGAGATTTAAACCAGTTTATTGCTGGAAATTTCCCACTAAATGTTCCTTTACAGTCCAGCAGATTACAGGACTTAATATGTATCGATATCTCCACTGTCAATATTCAGATATACGTCATTAAAACCATTAACAACTGCTATAGATGGCGGACACAGATTCAAGTGCTTTGCTCAGGGACGTTGCATAAAGTCAACACCGGTATAGGTTCCCATCTCTCCCTGTCCACATGAGCTCTTGAGCAAGACACTGAACCCCAAGTTGGGATTCAGACACATCCAATAGATGGATTAGGTGCCTTGCATTGGTGTGTGAATGAGTGAATGTGACAAATGATGTAAAGCGATTTGAGGGCTGCTCAAGCGGTGCAAAAGCACTATTTAAGTGAAATCCATTTACAATACCTGGAAGCATGCAGTCTGCAAAGAGACTTATTTAAAGTTGTCTTGGTCTTCCAGCCTCTCCCTCTTTGCATTTATCATCTCTTTCCACTCATTATAACTCAAATCTGACTGTTATTTTATTTATTTGTTTCATAAATCACTTCAGGGCCAACTTGTGCTCTCGAATGAGCTTTCTTTACTCTTAATCGATTGTTCCCTGCTAGATTTTCACATCATTTATTTATCTAATAGGCCTTCTGTAGATATTTTTCTTTTCTGTATTGCTGGCCCAACTTTTAAGCTTTTAGTTGTTTGTATGTGACTTATCAATGTGTTTATGTTTGTTGAGGTTTTAGAAATCAAGGGAGAAATTGAGGGACACCCCAGGATTTGTTTTTTTAACGTTCATCCATTCCCTCCACTGTGTTGCCATTCTAATAAGGCATGTTTGTAGTTATTGATTGTGCTTTCCTTGTATTACAGTAAGAGAATTGACCTGTGGGACCTTTAAGGTAATAAACTGAGCTGGTATCCAGTTTACAGAGTGCAAACAGATACTTTTTTATTTCTTATTGGCCATGAGACCACTCTGCATTCCACATCAACCCATGCAGAACGGTTCCACTTGGAGTCCTTCAAAGTGTCCACTGCCAACAAACAACCCCTTGGGTCTTGAGCCCAGGTATTTATCATAATTGAAATTCATAACCAGTGCTGTAACAGTTGTTTCATCTTTGTCTCTCTCACTTTTTTTTTTTTTTTTGTTCCAGGATTAATTTTGCTGTACATTGATTCCCATCCTCCTGGGTGATTTGCAGCAATTTGTGTCTGATTACTAGTCGTTTGATTGATGAGGTGCTGTGGCCTCCTCCGCCTTTGGTCTCGCAGTAAAGCCAATTAAGGTGGCGCTGTACGACGGGATGGAAACTTATAACACATCAAACAGCCACTACTTGTCTCAGCATCATCAGAAATGCTAAATCTGCTCGTGGCATATGAAGTGTGCTTACTGTGGCCGGTAGAGATGGCTTGGTGTGGCTTTCAAAGGTTAATCACTAGGAAACGCAATCTTACTAATGCTTTGTGTGGCCTGTTTTTATGGACGCATCACAAACAGAATTGTAATAAGGGGGAATCGGTTCCATGGTGTGAACCCAGAGCCCAAAGATACATTTTGCAGTTAATTGAAATGTGGGAGGTGGGAGAAAAAAAAAAGAAGGTCCATATCAAATATTTATACCGTGAATTAGCCTCTTTTCAAATGTGAATGAGAACATTACATCAAATATGCATGAGAGGAGAGGTCATTAGGAAAGAACTTACACCATTTTTAGCATGCTGGGAAAGTACAGTGAGGGAGGCAAACATAGAGCTAAACATATTAGAGTAGGAAGCCAATTGTATCGAGGTTCTAGTATTAATATTTGAGAAGGAATATATGATTTAACACTATGTATTGCTGTCATCTAACCTTCAAGCACGGATCAACATCAAATCGGTTGAGCTCTCATTCGCACTTATCCATCTGTGATTCTGGAGGACGGAAGAAACCAAAACGGTCCTGACTAATGCCCCACAACAGCCCCTCAAATTACTGGCATCTGTGGACAGCAAGAAGAGGTTATCTCTGAAAATCTAATCTTCATAAAGTCAATGAGCCGTTCACACCACACAGATCAAAAGCTAAGGGGTGAAAAATGTTGAGCAGGTGTTGTTTGGAAATGTTTAGTAAATGGAAGCAGATTAATTGTGTTTAGGTAAAAGGATGAAAATCTTCCTTTAAAAAAAAAAAAAAAAAATCAACCAGTTAAACGGAAATCAGCAAATTGATTTAAGATTTTGATATTTTTAATAGAATGCTCATTAGAATAAAGGGCAAAATGGGAACAATTTCAGACAGTCTTTATTAATGTTGTAAATACTCATAGTATAAAGTAAAGCAGTACTGCTACCATTGACTATGATAAGTAATGCGAGTGATATCTATTTTCCAATGATTGGTGCAGCTACTTGTTACTCATTATTTCTGTTGATTTTCTACTGTCTTATACACAATATGTGTTACGATTTGCATTATCCAGCCCTTTTGTCTCCAGGAAATTTAGAGCCCATTTGCACAACAGTTCAAGTGAAAATGCATCGTTGTTGAGTTTTCATTTCAGAAAGATTTTGAGGTATGTTTTACACAGAACAGGCTGAAATGCTAAATTAACATGATGTGGAATGCATTCAACAGTACCCAACAAAATTATTCAGTTTTCACTTGAAAATGTTGTTTTGTAAACAAGGCCTTGATTTCAGTGTAATTTTCTCAGGCAGCTGTTGCAACTCTTACAGCCTGTAAGTGATGATTTTAAGAAAGCCTTTGTCTCAAGTTTAAAGTGTTAAATCCCAAATAGGGTGAGTGTAGAAATTCATGAAGCAACAAACAATGTCTTTTTCTTCTTGAAAAACCTCATGAACCTTACTTGATAACAAATTTCAAACCTTTAAAAGGGCTGAAAATCAATTCATTGCACTTTGGATTTGGCAGGTTTTCATGCTGCATGTTACACCACACTCAAAGTTTTGTTATCATCACAAAAAGAGGAAATCCCTTCGTATATGATCTGAAGGTAAAAATCAGCCCACCAAGGAAACTGGTGATGATAGTTTCAACTTGTCCAGTGTGTTTATAAACTAAGCTTCGGTTAACCATAAATGGATAACTCCTCTGTCACACTTTTTTTTTTTTTTCCGGGGTATGAAAATTAATTTCACTGTAACAATTCTTCAATTCAATTAGAATATCATTATGAGGATGTCACTAGGATAAAATACCAGATGATTAATTTTTTTTTGCATATTACTTCCCTCTGAGGTCAAAATGTTGAGTTACAGCTGTGATCGATCAACTTTCCATCCAGGGTTTTGTTTTACAATATAAATTACAACAACAATCTAGTCAGAGGCTTTATTATGGCAATTTGATATCATAGCTCAACCATAAAGACACAAATTGAAGGATTGAAATATAAAGAATGAATACAATCATTTTTAAATCTATACCATATACGGCATTGTGAGATATTTTAATCTAGACTTAACTGGTTGTGTGAGCCACTTCTAGAAACAAAAAAACAAAACAAAACAAAGAGCACACATAGAATTTTAAGAAATCTAATCTCCTTCACTCACAAGCTGAGTATATTCTCTATACAAGCAGGTATTCTCTAGGATGTGGCAAAGACAAAACTGTGACTTGTGCTAAGGTCACAACAGGAACCCCAGGAGACTCTAACCACTCTGATGTGAGATAAGAGTCCTTTATTAAAGCAGGAGGGACTGAATCCTCTCAGTTGCTCTGATAAAAAAAAGCCCACCCATGAGTTCAAAGATAGCAGCTCCTCTTGCTTTAATAAAAGACTTTTACTGTACATCACTGTGTCAAAGGTCTCTTGGGATTGCCCACCACAGGGTCAGGGTCTAAATGTAATCTGAGCATGATCCATGGTTATGGTCCTAGATTCCCTCCTCTGGTACACCCAGCAAATCTAGTCATGTTCTCAAAAGATGTCATATCAAAGTTAATCTGATATTCATCACAGGTTTTTGAGGATGTGCAAACAATAAATGATTGAGGGTTCCTTAAACACAATACGAATCATGTTTTTTCTGTTTTCCTCAGGGCTTATTGGAAAATAGTCAATGTCCACAGTGAAGTAGATTCAATTAATCCAGACTGATCAACACCAGTTTGGGTGCCATTTTTCTTCCACTGAAAATCCCCTTAAAACATGCTAGCACTGTTCAAAAGCCCACAACATGACAGCTGTGTTTCACTCAATTTAGTAGAAGTTCGTGACTCCGCATTCAGACAATATTCAGTGCAGCATGTGGGTTTTTTGAATCAATCGTTGAGGCGTCACTGAATGCCCGAGAAAGTTTTTCTTTGTCTGCATTGTTTGTCTGCTGCAATGTTATGTTTATAATGGAGGAGGAATTCTATTATAATGTAATAAGAATTAATAGATCTGAATACAATGTAGCCAGTGGTCATCATTTGTGCTTAGCTAGGAATACTAAAAAATGTAATTGGATTACTGCATAAATCAAGACTGAATCAACCCTTATTAGAACCAACCAAAAAAAGAGCTAAAATTGCTTTAAAAAATAGAAACAGAATGCCATACAAAAGGCTACAAAAAAAGAGGAAAACAGTGAAAGCAAGTAAAATCAGGTGCGAATCAAAGCGCTAAAACTGATGAAAAAGGCGACAAATGATAGCTATTTCATATAATCTGAGACAGCCGTTAGAAGTGCATCCCAATATACAATTTTTGTTTATATAGCAAAACTATATCTTCAATGTCTACATCCATGCTACATGCTTCATGCTACATGCTAATTTCCTTGGGACAACTCTGCTGTTGTGAGGTCCATTAGAGATGGAAAAGAAAGAGGTGTACCGGGGTCTGGTGGAGAACTTCATGATTTGGTGCCAAGTTTCAGTAGCTGAACACCTTCAAGACTAATGAGATGTTGATGAACTTCTGGAGAAAAAAAGGCTTCACCTTCAACCAGCCACCAACGAATATAGACAGTGGACTGTTCAAGCAACACTGACTCTTTAATAAAGGAGAACAGGTGGCGGTACTTTCTGAGGAGAAATCCGACATCTGCCTGAAACTCCTCTAAATGGCAGCCAGTATCTTCTTCTATCCTTTGGTGTGATGGGGAGGCAGCACCAAGAAGAGAAATGCTGCATGATGGGACAAACTTGTGGGTAAAAGCAGGTTCTGTGGTGGGAACAGAATTAAAATCCTTGATCTCACAGACCTTAGAGATTGTGATACATCTTGTAAAACACATTCCACCATCTGCATGACTTGATGTTTTTGAGTTTAGCAGGTGATTTTGCAAGTATGACATCATGCGTCACACAACACCCAAGCAGGACCATTGAACTTGCCTGGACAGGAATTATTGAATATAAGGACGATGAGTCATCACAAAGTCAAAACTTGAGTTACAACACAGAAAATATGTATTTACACAACCTATTCAAGAACAATGAGGGAATGAATACAATAATAAACAATGCAAGCAAATACAGACATAGTCACACAATGTCATGTCTGCGTTTTAACACATCCTAACCTAAAAAAAAAAATTAGGCTTACAGAATCAACAGTTAACCTCAAACACATGTTTTTGGACTGTTGGAGGAAGCAGGCGTACCTGTAGAAAACCCACAAACACACAGGGAGAACATTAAACTACAACACATTAAGTAGCGTCGTAGACTCAAACACACAGTGACACCGCCATGAAAGTGAACACGTCACCACGATGATAAAGCTGATAAAGCTTAACATTGTCAGCAGCTGGGTCGGCGGACAAAGGGGAAATATATTACTAATGCATTTCTTCACCAGAGACATCTAGAAGCAGACCACCTTAAAAAAAGAGAGACAAGTCCACCTGAAACCTGTCTGCAACAGCTAAAGACCCACAAGACATTTTTTTTTTTTTTTTTTCCGAATAAGCTTGCGACAGATACTGGAACGCGTTCACACACTCAGCAGGCACACTGTGTCCTGTTATGCACTCTGTCTCTACCAGAAAGTGGTTGTGCGTCAGTCGATGACTTTCTGACAGCTCGGCTGAGGCGTGTTTTCTGTGTCAGGAGAAAAACCTTCCAACCTGGTGAGATGAGCTGAGCCTCTAATCAGCGATTACTGCCACACCGAGAGATGAGGTGGGAGGGGAAGAGAGGCTCTACCCGTGTGTCTCGAAGTATTTACACACATACGCACTCACACAAAAGACTGCACCAAACACACACTCCCACACACATCCCTTCAAAGCCACACGCTTACACCACAATCATTGCAATCGTAACACTGTCCACCTTTTTTTTTTTTTTTTTTTTGCAAACCATTTACAGCTAACCGGCAATAAATGTTCACTCATTTGTACTTGTGATTATTAAAATCATTAGAAAATCAACTGTTCCGTACTGTTCGGGGACATCTGAGTGGCAGGTGATGAGAAGTAATCCACACACATTTCATTCCCGGGGACGAGATCTTCAAAGCCTTTTCTGTAATTAGTCAGACAACTGGTTAAAATTACTCAGTGAGTAAAAATTGTTTGCAAAAATTGGATTTGCTTGAGTATGAAATTGCTGTGTTCAAACAAACAAACTGATAAAGCTGCATTTTATACAATTTGGCAGCAAATGATTAAGACTGACAGAAAACATTACTGCTTTCTAAATGATTTCTTTTCTTTGAAAAGGCAATAATACCACACAAGTCACACTTCACATTTTGTGACAGGAGAGTGGTACAGAACTGGTTTGTAATTTTAGCAGTTTGTGAATTTTCTCTAGCTTTGCTTTGTTCCCTCATGCAAGATTGGCAGATGATTAGTTCCTTCTGAGTCCTAAAAATGAGGAGAAACATAAAACAGAATGCATCGCAGTTTATTGTGAAGGTGGTTACACACAAGCCCTTTTTTGCTCCTTTTACACACATGAACTGATACATGTGTTTCAAGTGTTATAATGCATCCATTTCTTCGGGGTGGTTATGAAGCAAAATGTCCTGCAGAGGGCAGTGTCGTGTATGCTAGTGCAATATAGAAGATCAACGGCCTCAACTAATTTTGTCAAACGTTTATTTGTGCTGATTTCCAGACTAAATAATGTTGATAATATGCTGGTATCAACGCATTACAGTCTTTTTTTTTTTTAAATTTCGTTGTCTTTTTCTGTTCCTGGTTGCACATTAAGGCATACCGTGCAACACTACCCCCATAGGTCATCATTGGTATTACTCCGTTTGCAATGCATCCAGAATCTCCCCGGATGTGTATCAGGAAAGTTACACATGTAATGAATGCAGACGACAGACAGAAGACTCCCTCTATGAATTTAGTGTTGAGCATATTTTGGGGTTCACGGTGCCCATGATGAAACCTGCTGTGGGTTTCTATGGGTATTGTGGTATCTATGAGTACCATACTCTATACAGCATTCCATCTCTCTAAGATTGCTAATGTAACAGCATTTCATCAATTCCATATCTTCTGCTCTTATATGTCCATGTATGCTGTATTTCAATGAGCACGTTTGTCAGGTTGGCCCGGTTCCACAACAACTGACCGACCTTGTTTACCCAGGCAATGTCTGAGTCCGTTTGACTCCCTTTTTCTTGTAATCGCTAATGCCAAGGGAACCTTACTGGACGTTCAAAAGTGCGAAAGTCAGAAGCGTTAACCAGTATAATATCCAACTGCTAAATAGATACATGTATTTTTCTTTTCACTCTTTCTTTTTTTTTTTTGACTTGAAAAGCTCTTGAGACAAAGTCCAATTTTTGAAGGGTCAAGAGACACACTGGTACAATATAAAAGGGCAACCTGAAGTAAAATCTCAAAATATAATTAAGCAAAAAAAAGCCCCGTGTACTTCTTGTTGTTTCAATGTAGTCTGAAGTCATGTTCCTCCAGGACAAATGTTTGTTATGAGCAGTTTTCTGCACAACTTCATGATGATACATTAAGCTGTGTTTGTGCAGGGAGACAATGATTTTATGTGATACTGCAGCTTGAGTGGCCCAAAAGGGCCCATCACGCTCCACAGGATCACCATCTTGTGGTAAAGGGAGGATGTGTGAATTGATATCAAATCAATCAATTCTCACAACAAAAGATTATAAAAAAAACAAGACGGAGGTGGATGACAGTGAGTGATGATAAAAGGAGTTGAGTGAAAAGGAAGCCTCAGTTTGCTCTGATGTCGCTGACGAGCAGTCGGCAGCTCATTTGTAAAATCTTCCACAGATTGTGGAAAGACCAAGATAGAGGCATCGATCTCCCTTTGCCAGCAACAGAGTTTCACCAAACACCTAAAGATCTTCATGAAAGTCTTGATGAGAGATGGTCATTTCTTCTTTAGTATTTCTTTCAGGATATTTATCCCACTTCAGTTTCTGATCTATCAAGGAAAAGAAAACAAATACATCAAACTGTACAGAGAAAAAGCAGTACTGTGCAACTCATAGATTTTCAAACTAGAATAGAATAGAATAGAAGTACTTTATCAGTCGAACAGGGGAATTCTTCGCAGTGTTCCTCCACATAGAATGGAACACAAAATAAAATATGAGCTCAACAGTTCTTTTATAACATGCAAGTATATCATCAAATACACTTGTTTGTTTTTTTTTTGTTTTTTACCTGTAATTGGGTCAATCACCAGTAAATCAAGTATAATAATCTGAACATGTCATACATCACATTTATTTATGTCATCATTTATCAATGTTTAAAGTGCTAAAACCTCACAAATACTATCCTATAAACTATATTGTTGCCACACCAGACTGCAGCTGAACTTCATTTACATGTCCCAAGAGAAAAATGGATGCAAGCCACATATAGCCATATTCAGCGTTTAAGCATTTATATGGGAAATTGTGAGCTTGGAGTGTATTAATCTCTGTATGATATTCAGAAATACGATATGACAGGTGTGAGTGGAGAATTCGACTTTGTTTATGCAGTCGAAAATCCGCATTAGAAGAATTCATGCTGGTTTAGCACATTCCTGCTCTTGTATATAGGTGTGTCGCAAAGTGGATTACTTTGAATGACTATTAACAACTGAAATTAAAAGGATAATCCTTTAAAAAAAAACACGATTGCTGTGGATTTGTGAATGTTCATCCTTAGACACTGACAAAACAGCAAACGCTTGGCTAACAAATGGCAGCTCGCTTGCCGCTCCCTGAAATGGCTGGATGTTTGGACAGATTTGCTGGAGTTGCAACCTTTGGATTGTCCGCACACCTTTAAACTTTTAAGTCAGGGGTGTAGTGATGCGTATACACAGGTATATAACCACTTCTGCGGTGGAGGATTTACTTCAGGCCTAAAAATAGCCCGACATACGCATCAATGCACATATTGGGATGGTGAAGCAGTAGCCTATCAGGCTTCAGTCTGTCATGTAATCTGACTGGCGTGCACACAGGCTTGCTTCCCTGACTTTGGCCTTTTCAGCAATATATGAACCTTTGGTTATAAATGAATGAATGAATGAATGAATATTATTTGACAGTGACACTTGAAAAGGATGTGTTTTAATCGCAAGAAAAATGGAAAAATGGATACTGATCAGAGGATCTGCAAACCTGCAACCCTTGTGGGGAGTTTGCAGTGGTTAGTAGACCAGTGAAGGAAAATGAGTGACTAGGTTACCAGACTTGTAGGTCAAAGATGCACAGACACGCAGTAACAGGGGAGCTACTGGAGCTCAAACTTCTGCTTGACAGTTAAATAAATTTAATTGCTATTCAATTATGAATTTAATAAAAAAAAAAAAAAAAATGTTGTTCTTGTTTTTAACTTTTTTAATGGACAACTTATTTATCTGGAGTGACATTTGAGTGGCTTTTTTAATATTTAAAGTTACAATTTTTCAGTCGTTTAACCTTTTGAAGATTGATAGCTCATATCTATTCAAACAAGTATTGCCCAGAGGTATTTAAACAGCCATTAAAACGAATGGATAGCTCAATGACTTGAAATGTTAGAGCGACCAAGGAAGGACACTGAGTTGGAATTCTTTTGCTTTAGAGGCACATTAGTTGATGTGGAGAAAATGTTATTTATGCACACTTTTATCACTGTAAGCTATACGACAGCACAGTTCTAACAGAACGACATTGTTTGAACATAAGCAGTCAGAAAAAAACGCTGGGGAAATAAAATCCCAAGTCACCACAGGATCACCAGACAGACGATAATGACATTAGCATATGATGAATTGATTCTGTATCCGCTCAGCCGGAGAATGTAAACATCTCTTGACACACAGAAAGTGTTTGATTTCACTGTGGCTGCTGAAGCAGAACAGTCAGAGATCATCGTCTCAATGCTGCGGCCACCTCTGTAATGTGTCTCCAACCGCTCACCATCATGCAGCGTTCACCCCCGCTGAGGTTACCACCATGAAAGGACACTTGAGTCGGACCCTGACCTGCCAGGTCCATGGCTGAATGTCTCCCTGAACTGTGTGACATGAATTTTGATCAGGCAGAGCCGCATCCTGTGCCACGTGCAGCCAGTTCAACAGTGCAAACAACATGCACACGGAAATAAAATGTCCCAACAATACAGGAATTTGCATTCACAAAATGCAGGATGGAGTTTCTGTACACGGTCACAGGAAGCTCTTTGAAGGACATATGACTTGTTCATGATTCACAGATAATGGATGGTATGGTATGGTATGAATCATTACTTCAAACATACAAATATAAAATGAAAGAAAAGAAACATTTAGTTGAATAAATAAAAAAAAAAACTAAAGAAACCACAAACCCCACCTGATGAATTGTTGTACTTTATAAGTGTTAAACCAATTACAACTAACCAGCTGTTTGAACGACAGATCAGGGCTGTAAATAATTGGTCAATACAACCCAAAGCACATTATAATTCTTTTGCCGATCCTAAAGAGTGAATGCCTTACATGTTTTAGATCATACCAGAGGCGTTTCCCGACACTCTGGGGGTCTCCTTGTCAAAAAGCACCTTGGGGACGCCTCGAAGTTGAAACTTTGCTAATGCCTTTATTA
>OMNM01033580.1:16969-31712 GCA_900302745.1 Parablennius parvicornis
TTCCTGCGTTATTTTCATTCATTTTCATTTTTTTTGTTAGCCATTCCATTTATCCTGGCTGGTTTACCTGTTTTGTTTTACCTTATTAGAACAGAGCCATGAGATTAGACTATAGTTGAAAATCAGTGTGAGATGCAATTAACAAAGAAATTAAGAAGAGAATGTTTTTTTCTAAATCATTTTCTGAACGCTTCATGGAGCCTCTACGGAGGAGCTGAAGAGCCACATATGTTTCATTCAGGCAGCTTTTTTGAAACAATAATGTGAGCACTACTTCAGTCATCACAGTGACAGTGAAAAGTAAGTGCTTTAAGAAAATGTCTTAAAATCAATTTAATCACACAGATGGTCCACTTTGCTGCGTGCAGATGAAGGCAGACAGAGAATGACGCTCTAATCATTGCTCTCAGCCAGGTGGGTAATCTCCTTCACACTTTGTTGCAGGAGTCAAATAATTAATCCAGTGTGCAGGAGAGCCGCCTTTCCCTCCGGGCTGAGAAATACCCCGAGGACCCTCTGACCCAGTTCTGATCCAGTCCCAGCATTTCTCACTTCAGCCTCCCGGATGGTCTCCTGTGTCGGTCATGTGATTGGCTGCTGTCTGCGCGCAGCCCCGGAGAGAGACACGCGCATCCTTCACTGTGCGGCTAACGAGGGGGCGTGCACCTGTCGGGTGGACTGTGAGCGCGCACACACACCGGGACTAACCGATCCAGGACAAGTGAGACAGACCCCACAACCAGCCAGGCAGCGCGTGGTGAGTGCTCCCTGTGAGTGTATGTGTATGTGTGTGTGTGTGTGTGTGTGTGTGTATATGTGTATGTGTATGAAAACACCGGACTGCGTTAGTATTATTATATTCTCCAGAATGAGCTATATTGACAATCTATTGGAAATCCAACTGTCTATTAACAGATTATCTTTTAGTGTCTGTGCCTCTGAGACTCGCATGATAAATCTGTTTATCTCTGTTGGGACTTCTCTGTAAAATCAGTACTGAGTTCATTTTTTTTTTGGTCTTTTTGCATAAATCACGCAACACATGCCTATTTTATCTGCTTTCTTATCATTTTTTTCCAAGTGTCCTTGAGTTATTTTTTTTCTATTAAGATGCAGGAACGGAAGTCCAATAGATGAACACAATAACAGAGTAAACAGAGAAGAGCAGGGATAAATAAGCTGTATTGTGTGCTCTGTACCTGGAAACCTTGCACTGCAAGCTCAGTGTACAAAGACATTCATCGACTTCTTTTTATTGCTCTGAAAACTGAATCCTTGGAACTCTATCTATCTATCTATCTATCTATCTATCTATCTATCTATCTATCCAATGTACACTATTATGCAATATGAAACAAGGGTATATACATGCAGGAACATTGCATTTATAAATATAATGTTGATATATATGTGATCTGAAAAAGTAATGTTTATTGATTTAGCTTTGATTCTGACAAAATAAGAGAACTTCTGGCATTTCAATTTCAGATAGAAGATACTAATTTCTTGTGGAATGAGCCACTCACATGCATATTTCTGAGTAATTAGAGGTATAATATGCTACAGGTGTTTGTAGGTGATGGGGACGCTTCGAGACCTGCAATTTGCCCTGCAGCTAAAGATTGAGGAGCTTCGCCAGAGGGACACACTCATAGATGAGTTGGAGCTGGAGTTGGACACCAAGGATGAGCTCATTCGTAGACTGCAGGAAGAGCTGGATCGCTACAGAGCCACCGTCTCTCTCCCAGGAACGTCTGCAGCCAGTGCAGGTTCAGAGCATAATCCTTTTTTTCTTTTCTTTTCTTTTTTTTTTTTTTTTTACATCACAGCTTCAAATAAATAATAAAAAAAAAAAACACCTTCAACTACATTTAAATGCTGTCTTTTATATTGTGTGTGGTTGTTTTTGTAGCTTGTGCAGCTCAAAGTGAAAGCAGCCAGCAATCCAGCAGAAAGACCATTATCTGTGAACCCTTCAGCGTGGACCCCGTGACTCTCACCTTGGTTTCACACAGAAACTGTGACAAAAGCCAGGAGTAAGAGCACGCTGCCTTCTCTCAGTATACATCTACGTAAACAGAAGAATCAGACGCGCAGATGTTTAAGGCTCAGTGACTGCTTTCCGCGTGACTCACAGAGATATCAACAAATATTTTTAATCACTTCCAATGCTGTAGCCTAGGACACCACATTCAAGGTGTTGAATAAATTTGCTGTGAAATGCAGAATTTGTGTCCTTTCACCTGTATGTTTTCAGGTCTCAGAGGCTGATTCAGACAGCGTTGGTGAAAAATGACTTGTTGAAGAACCTTGATGAAGGAGAAATAAGCGCCATCACAGCCTGTATGTATCGCACCGCCATCAATCAAGGCTGTTATGTCATTCAGGAAGGGGCTACTGGGGCTCAGGCTTATGTTTTAGAAGGTAACTCATTTTCTTCTTACAATTCCTCACATTAATCATACTTAAGTGTTATTAGGATTTCCCTAATATGATAACTGCTTAAAATCCAGATGAAAAGATTTATAATCATCCAATCTGTACACATCTCTGCTGGCTCGCAATGTAATTAGATAATCTGACCCTTCTCTGAGCACAATATTAGTGAGACAAATGCATGTCTGAGCAAGAAAAGAAGAGATACTTGTGGAAATAGCGAGTGACCTACATTGCACTGCAATGTGTTGAGATGTCAACTTGAACCTGGAGACCCAGGAGACAAGAGGTTGTGCTTTGCCCTGCTTGCATAGTTCACCGGTGTTTCATTATCCTGAGCAATATTGGCTGCATGTCTAATGTTACAACAGATGAAGAGGAGCTGCTCTATCTTCCCTTTATTCGTTTCTCCTCTAATCTCAGCTACTGATGTGAAAATCGGTTGTGTGAACAATGAGGCTCGGACTCAGACAAAGCTTCATTCAGGCTGCACCTCTGTATCTTGTGTACATGCAGCATTTCTTCACTGAGTATATGTCTATTGACAGAAGGGAGGCTGGAGATAACAAAAGATGGAATGAAGCTCCTCACAATTGAACCAGGAGACATGTTCGGAGAGCTGGCGTTGCTCTACAACTGCACTCACATCTACTCTGTCACAGGTATCTCAGCACTGTGATGAATACTTTCTTTGATATCATTGAAAAGCTGTCAAACTGAAACATTGGTGGCATCACGCTGCGATTAATTTTAATTTCATGGGAATATAAATAATTCAATTTTTTCAACAGAAAATCTCAAGCAGACAGATTTCTGACTGGACACTGGTGTTTCTAATCGCTTTTCAGAAATGTGGGGTGATTTTAGAAAATGTTCAGCTAACGGCCAACAGCCTGAGTGCCACATCGCCTCGTTTCAATCCCACATGCATCAACCATGCTTTTAAAAACATTTCCTGATGCATGATGCATTTTTATAATCTTTCATGTGCACATTTCTGGGGTGAAAAGTTGTCACATCTCTGATAAAATACAACGTGTGCAGTCATTTCCGTCTTGCGGCTCATCGCCGAGTCCCCTGGGAGAACTTTCTCAGCCATCGCCGTGTGCATCTGACCTGGTTTCACAAATAAATAGGCTGTGGAAATGGCCAGGACCGGCTTAAATAGAAAAAAAATGTTTATTTTCTGTTTGGCCCTTCAGCCGTTTCTTCTACTGCTTTCTTGTAACCAGATTTTTTCTAATTCCTGGTTTTACACTCCTCGTCTGTTCTCTTCAGACAATGCTCAGTTCATGCCGACAGTCTGCCGTCCTTTGTTCTGTGTCCGTTTCTGTCAGACCTTCTCTTTGGATCTGTTCAGAGCCTATTGCGTTTATCTCCTTTCTGACCTGAAATTGCTTTTTCTTTTTTCCACGTGGCCATCTGAGACCATCAGTGAGGCGTCTGCTTGTGTGGTGCCTTTCATTGTGACAGTGACAAAGGAGTAGGTGAAAACAGGGCGTCATCACCACGTGTTGAAAGTGCGACTCCAGACAATCCTCGTCTGAGATGAGAGTTTCACCTTTTGAGAAATCTCTTGTGGAAATAATTTAAAAAGAAAAGCAACTGACATTAAGTGCTTGTCATATGGCGGTGAAGTGGCACCTCAGAGCCAAACAGTGAAATTAAGATTATCAGGTCTGCACCATATTATCAGATGTTAGATGTAATTAGAGTGTCGAGAGGACATTTACTTCCGTTTGCAGGAAGCTTCTGTGAAACAATCAATACGGGTCATTATTAATTTACAACACTCTCCTTCAAGCTCTATTATAAAGAAAAAGGGTCATTATGTTGAAAGGTATTAGATTAGACTATTAAATATACTCCACGAGGAAAATAAGCACATACATCTCTTCTTATTCAATCTACAGCATTTCGAATGCTCTGCTCTTTAGGCCATAGCTGGACCTGAATCATGCCCACATTCATCATACACAACATGGGTCTTTGAGGTTGCATGAAGTGTGTCCACCCGAGTTCAGCTGTCACAGAGAAGACCTTTATCACCTCCTTTTCCTCTGTCTTTTGTTGTGCAGCACAAACAGACAGCAAGCTGTGGGTTATCGACCGCCAGAGCTACCAGACCATACTCATGCAACGAGGTCTGAACCGTCTCTCTCATTCCGTGGAGCTGCTTAGCAGGTGAACATCAGCCCGATATGCTTGATTTGACATGGTGCGCCACCAAAATGCCGCTCTGTATTCTGACAGTGTCAGAAAGGGTCATTTGGTCATCATAATGCAGCCTGTAGGCTTTTACGTCTGAGTCCCAAGCCAGAGAAATACTCTGTATGTGTTCGCACGGCAACTATCTGTGTACGAATTAAATCTAACTCGTATCAAACCTGCCATTGGGAATGATATCTTAACATTGCGTCCTTTTGTACTTGTGCACAGCCTTCCCTTCCTGCAGTCATTGCCAGTGGATGTCATCATGAAAGTGTCTGATCTCATGGAGGAGGTAAAGATTACTTCTTATCAAAAAGAAATGTGATGCATGATATTGTATTGCCATCTCTGTCTCTTCAAACAGCGTCTTCCCTCAGCTAATAGATTACGTGTGCAGACAGAAGGACTATCAGATCCTTGTAAACAGAAATGTTTGCTCTCAGCCCCTCTGTGTTTTCTTTGTTTTACACTGGTAAGCCAAGAGGAACATTGGTAGCCAGAATTTAATCACTCCCTGTTTCAGGATATGATGGTTTCTGTCATTTTTTACACCCTAATTTCCTTTTTTTTTTTTTTTTTTTTAAAGGCAATTTTTCTCACTTTGCTTCCTGTGTCATCTCTCTCATAGACGCATTACATGGATGGTGACTACATCATCCGACAGGGAGCCACAGGAGACACTTTCTATATCATTAGTAAAGGCCAGGTAAAGCTTTATGCTTTCTGCTCGCTGCACTAATGAAATGAGGCATGCATAGAGAGGGAAAAAAGATTTGTATTAAAGAGGACAAAATGTCAGAGCAGCTTTGGAAATTACATTACAGTGATGATAATTGACCTCACTGCATTTGCTCTGCACTTTTCCTTCCCTTTCATTTGCTTGGCCTTATGCTTTTTTCTTTTTTTTTTCCAGGTGACTGTGACAGAAAAGAGGCCGGGGCATGAAGAGCACACGGTGCTCTCTAAGCTGTCGGAGGGACAGTGGTTTGGAGAAAAAGCTCTGTGGTGGTACGAAGCAAGCATAGCGCCTTCAGATCGTGATGTAGAGGAGAGTCTGCAGCCTTTGGGAATCACAACTTGTTGAATGCTACAGCATAAGTGCAATATATCCAAGCTTTATTTTCTATTTAGAAATACGTGACATTGACCAGCTTTTATCCTATTTTTTTTTTTGTCTCTTTCTAGTGAAGACATTCGTACGGTGAACGTGATTGCTGCTGAAGATGTTACGTGCTTGGTGATAGACAGAGAGTGAGTTTATATTTGAGAAAATAATTAAAAGCAACAATGTTTAGATTATAACTGATTCACTTTCTCTATCTCGAAGGAACGTGTAGAATGTGTAGATCTCACAAGGCTTTTGTGTTTCAGCGCCTTCAAAGACGTTATCGATGGGTTGGCATTTGACTGCCGTCAGGAGGGCCAGCAGAGCGATGAATCTGAAGTCAAGTGAGGAGAATTGCAACACAAATGTATTTGCATTCACCACAATCAACCTTAACAATCAACCTCAACAGTCTGCCATTGTGCTGCAAGATACACCACAAACTTTAACGTATTGTGCATCGTGACACCTTCCCATCACAACCAGCACTAACCTCGGCTGTAGTTTGAGCAACAGTAGCTTGTCTGGCTCAACCTTTGCTCTCCGCTTTCAATGTTCACTGCTTGAAAAAAGCCAGAAGTCAGAAAAACAGAAATCAAGGGAAAATGAGTAAAAACTAAAAAAAAAAAAAAGTCAACAACCGCTCTGCTTTATAAATGCTTTTGTCCAGATCAAAAATAACTAATGTTATGCAGTCCTAATATTTACTTCTGCAGACTGCAAACACCCAACAGAGCTGTCGTTTTGGAGACAATTTGCCTCCATTCTAATCATTACTTTAGCCTATTTTTCCTGCTTCTCACACATCAACTGCTCACTGGCTGCATATCCCATCTCAAACAGGTGCCACGATAAAGAGATAATGTGTGTTATTCACTTCACCTTCACAATAATGCTACAGCCGACGCACGTATAGCAAATATGAGATAGCAGCTCACCCGTGTTTTCCCTCTGAGCAGGTCGGACGTGGATCCAACTCTGCTCTCATCCTCTACCCTAAGTGATTTTCAGATTATTTGCACTCTGGGAGTTGGGGAGTTTGGTCACGTCGACCTGGTAATACTTGATCTTATAGCTACTCACACAATGACACAGATGGCTTGTGCTTGTGCCTCATTGAGATTCCATGTTTCTATAATGTATTGTATCGATTTTCCCCCTCTGTCAAGGTACAACTAAAGAGCAACGTCAAATGTCTTTTCGCCATGAGGGTCCTCTCAAAGAAGATGATCCTCAACGACGCTCAACAAGAACACGTCCTGAATGAAGGTCGTGTCCTGATGGAGACTCGCTGTTCCTTCATCGTCAGGTGTCACTCAGTTCACGGAAGTCTAATTATGACTGTCTTGTTGTTAATGATGTAAAGAGAGCTAACATTTCAATACGCTTATTGATCACAGGTTCTATAAAACCTTTCGAGATCCCGAGCGCCTGTACTTTTTAACAGAGGCATGTCTTGGTGGGGATTTATCAAGTCTACTCAAAGAAAAGTAAGTAATCTGAACTAAAGGAAAATTGCTTTTTTTTCACCATTTTAGTTATAGTACAGTGGCTAAATCCGTTCTTCACAAAACTGTTTCAGGGGATATTTTGATGAATGCAGCACGAGGCTCTATACAGCGTGCCTTGTCACGGCCTTGAACTTTCTGCACAGTCGAGATGTCATTTATAGAGACGTCAAGCCTGAAAATGTTATCCTGGACGAGCAAGGTTACGCCAAACTGGTACTACAACTTATCACAAGTCCTCATATTGAGTTTTACCAAAGGTTCCAGTGAGTGTGCACAATAATTTGTTTCTCATAGACGGGCTCCAGATGTCTGAAGAAGGTTGAGACGAGTAAGAAAACTTGGACTTTCTGCGGTACTCCGGGCTACATGGCACCTGAAGTCATTCTGAACAAAGGCCACAGTAGCTCTGCAGACTTCTGGTCACTGGGGGTTTTTGTGTTTGAACTCCTGAGTGGTGGGTAAGCTGTGCAATTTTATACAACCCTGCTTTCGGAGCTCATTCCCGACCCAATATAGATTGAAAGTGTCCTGAAAGGCTCACTTTTTTTTTCTTTCTTTTCTCCCCAGGCTCCCATTCAGCAGCTCCGACCCGATGAAGATTCTAACTGCAACCATTCGCGGCATCGATCAGATCGACTTCCCAAAAAACATCAGCAAGAGTGCCTCCAGTCTCATAAAGAAACTGTGCAGGTGTAAATCAAGCACACCTAACACAATGAAACAACATGAAAACTAATGGCATTTTTCCACAGATTCCTTAGAGCTTACTTAAACAGGAAGAGAAAAAAACACTGTCTTGCTTACTTCCTACTTCCGGGCGACAAACAAATGAGAACAGATGAAGAAATAGTGCAGGCTCACTGGCTGCAGCCTCTGCTGGAATGAAACAATTGAATAATTATGTACTCGATGGTTGATGTATTCATGTATTCTTTAACTTTTCAAGGAGCAATCCCTCAGAGAGACTGGGCAGTGGAAGAAATGGGGCCAAGGACATTCAGAAGCACAAGTAAGAGAACATATTTATCACACTGGAGAAAAACCCTCCGGCCTCTACGTGGAGACATGATGCTATAGGTACTGTGATACTTTTTATTCAGATGGTTTGAAGGATTCAACTGGGACGGACTTTGTAAAAGAACACTCGCACCACCAGTTGTTCCTAAGGTAAAACAGACTCAGGTTTTAATTTGTTTTCGCTCTTGTTGCATATTCTGGTTTGATTTCATTCATGTTACACACTCTTCCAGGTGAGACACCCTCTGGAAAGCAATACGTGTCGATTTTACACGGAGGACTCGGCGGAGCCGTGCGCAAACTGGGAGGACTTCTGACGGATCTCTGTGAAGTGGAAAAATAAACTGTCAGATAATACTTCATCATTTTCAGGTTTAGTCCTCATGAATAATTCACAGCCCCGAGTCTTACTGACATCAAGAATTAATTATATTTTCGAACCAAAAATATTTTCCACGGTATCACTTACCGCAGATATTGTTTGATAAATGAACCGTGCTGCCTACCGTTCTAACCTGAGACTGCTTTGTTGGTGTAACGTCTGTATAGATTCACAAACTCAGTCCTGTGATATCACTGCAGTTGAATGTACCTAAATAAAGAAACATGTTGTTTCACCTTGTCTTTGCTCTGTTCTTATGCCTGCTACAGTTTTTCGAGACTTTAGTGAAAACATGCACATAATTTGTGTTTGATGTCAGTGTGGGTTCAGTTTTACAGAAAAGATCTAAAAGACACTGGAGGTTGTGTGGATTGAAGCAGTTAAGATGACAATCTGTTGAGAACAGTCCACCTTTGTCGATGTGACTTGTTGATTTAATTGACTTGAAAACTTTAATTCCTAGCCCCTGCTCAAGGAAATAATGAAAATAAATAAGTTATTGATCAATGTTTAAATTATTATATAAAACAGATTTTAGAGAAGATTGCTGACAGAAATTATGAATCTTTGATTAGACAAATTAATGAACGAATCAATAAATGGATGATTATTATTGGGAGAATTAACATCTCAAAAATCAATATTCTACCAATGTTTCTTCACTTGAAAATATTCTTTTGCCTTCAGACCTCCTTTCAATTTGTTTTTAAAAGTATTTGTTAAATTTCTATCGAGCAATAGGAGGCAAGACTAAGATAATCTATAATTTGATCCAGGGGGCTTAAAATGTCCAAAATTAATGTAGTACTACTGGACAGCATAGTCTTTATTGACCTATTCCAATTTACCTATACTCAGACACAATGGGAACATTGCAAGAAAAAACAAAAAACCCAAGACAATTGTAAAGAATATGATAAAGACATGGTACAATGTAAAAGAATATTTCCGAGTCAAATTCACTATCTCAACTCAGTCTTATGGGGTAACCAGTCCTTTACAACAGGAAGAGAGGATGAAGCATTTAAACTAGGAAACACTAAAAGACTTAAAAAAAAAAATTATATTCTCAAATACTTCTTTTGAAGATTTGAGAGCTAACTTTAACCAAACTAGTAAATATTTCTTTAAATACAACATAAGACACCTGTGCCAAAACTGGCCCACAGGAGGCCCAAATAAAGTTGAAAGAAACATAAAAGCAAATTGTAAAAATGTCAGAGAAATCATTGATTTTCTTAAGAGTAGCAAACACAACAACAACACTGAGACCTGAGCTGAGCTGAGATATATGTGATGCGACAATGAATGATAGCTACCTAGTTCAAAAACAACAAAAAAAGTCAGCTATTCTGTCATGGGCAGTTTGTAAAAACGTGCATAATGCAACAGTAATAAGAAGTTTTTTTTTAGTTGTTGACATTTCACTATGTTTTGCACCAGAATGTATTATTAAAATTAACTTTGTAGTGAGATCGTGGCCATTTATGGTAGTAATTGTTTGGTTTTGTGACACAGAAACAGGTCAGGGCAGTTTGTAGCCTCTGAACTAAAATGTAGTGTTTGACCCCCCTGATTTAAGTCACTCAACGACTTAACAACTCAAAGTATTCCAAACCTCCCCTCCCCCCTTTAGAAGAAATGGAAAACCCACACATTTATGTCTTAATCTGTTCAAAATGTGATCTAGTCGTTTGTGGAAAAACCCCAATATCTAGAGCCTGATTAGATGTCAAACTAAAAGCATTTTAATCGTACAAAAATATTTCTGCTTTTATCATGAAATAATTAAGAGCTGGAAATGTTACACACTCTCTGGTTAGAAGTGGAAAGATAAATAAATACCCTATGAGTTTTCATTTTTAAATGGCTTACGGTGAATCTTCCTCATGAAGACCGTGTTCACATTTACTTTGAAGGTCAACGCAGGAAGTCGCGTTGCATCGGGTGCAACTTGATGCGTGAATAAATTGCCCATGGATCTTGTGAAGGAGTTTGACTCGGGAGCGCTTTAAAGAGAAGATTAAACGGCCTGCGTGTAATTAAGGTGAGTTTCATGTAGTGTCTCTACTTTTAGTTGATTTAGTTATTTTTTTCTCCTTCGAGAACAAAAAAGTGAAAACAGATGCGGCTGTGATTCAGGAGGGACTTTTAAGGGAAAAGTTAGTCTGCTGCGCGCCGAGAGTCTTTCCATGGATCTTCTGCAGAGCTGAGAGTTTGTTTGCAGTCTTTGAGAAGATGAAAACCTGCTAGGACACTGTTGTATTAAGCTTTCAGGCATTTGAGCTCTAAAAAGTAACACTTTTCCCTGAGCACAATTCTCTAATTGTGCCATGAACCCATGAAGCCTGTTAAATATTCAAGACCCTCCTTTAAAGCCAGTGTTTCATTGTAGTTGCGCAGCTTTTCAGACTTGTGTATTTCAATGAAGTCTTCAGATTTTCTGCACGTGAGGAGTGAATGAGTGTTATGTTGCCTAATCTGCTAAGAGGAAAAGGGTTGTATCTTTGTTTTACAAACATTTCTGTGCATGTTAGTCCCTGATCATCTTGAAATACCACTTTATCCATTTAAAACATTAATTAGTTTGGCTTGTTGTTGTTTTAGAAGTCAATGTTGCTATCAATTATCTCTATGTAGGTTATAAAGTTAACTTCCTTAGAACTGTAACACATTTGTTTTTTAAAGGTAGGAGACCATCAGAAAACAGTTAATGTGTCTAAAATGTATATTTATATTTCAATTGTGGCATTATTGATGTACAACGTCTCTCTCATGTGAGTTTGAGGTTGACTCTTGTGTCTGATTGTTGCTGTTACCATTTATAGGTGGTGCTTTATTATGTGGTATTGAACTGCAGGTAAGACAGACACTGGCAAAACAGTTGTGATATGAAATGATACGACATGCACATTAAGTTTTAGGTTTTCTACGTACACATGCACATAGAATACACGATGGATTTAGCTGTGATGATATTGACAAACATTCACAGATTAACTTGCGAGAAAAGTTGCACAGGCAGCGTAAAATACAATGCTTTTTGCAAGACTGTTGATTTTCTACAAGGATCTACAGTTACTTACCCAAGCAGCCTGTGTTCAGAGCACTTCCATAAGAATGTCAATGTCAAAGCAAAGTAACATTCTGACTGGATCAGTAAATACAATGCTTTCTCTTTGTTCCTCAGTGCTGCAAGGAGGTGATGACACATGTCGGAGGAGGTGATAACGCATATTATATCCTCAGGCATAATGTTAGGTCCATCAATACTGATGGAGTAACACGATACATGTAGATGTGGTCGAGACAAAGAATAAGACCTGGAGCTTTTCAGGGAATTTCATGCACAACCAGCTGGAATTAGCGAGAAAAAAAAACAAAATACCAATCCATCTGCTCCTTTCACCCACCCATCCATGTTCTATACTACTTCATTTAATTCAAGGTGCTGAATCTGATTCCAGCTCACTGAGGATCAGTAACCTGTCCAGCTCATGGGAGAAAGACCTACAGTAATGAATAGTACCAAAAGCTCTCCAAGAGAAGATCCTGTGCTGATGCCAGAGGTCAGAGTGTAATGGACAGAAATGATCAAGATGACATAAAGGCTATATCGTTTTGATATCAAAATGTTCAATATAAAGAATTACAAAAAGCCTCAAAAGATGGTTTTCATGAATTCATGCACTTAATATGCAAATTCCAAATGACATAATTTTGATTATGAAAACAAAGCACTATTAATTATTATTTCATCAAAATTGTGCTTTATAATGCAAAAACGTTACCAATTGAAGGGCTCTATTATTTTGCACCTGGCGGTCACAGAGAGTAAAAATGGAAGAGAAATGACCAGAAAGAAGAAACTGAACAAACTGCTCGGCTTTAGGTAATTCCAAAAGTGACATCTGTAGGAGTGCTGTTATTTGGAAGAGCACATTTCTACCACAAAACATTAAACTCAGATAATCAATTGAAACCACTGATTGTTTTGTCTGTTTGAAGGTGTATGTTGGTCACTTGGTGTCGACTCTCATCATGTGAAAGTCACAGCCAAGAGAGTATGACCACATTGTAACTTTCCTCCAGGAATGTTACAATGTGGAGAGTTTCCGCCAGGTGACATAGCTCAGACGAGTTTCTTGACCTCAAATGGCCTCTGCAGTTACCAGACCTCAAATCAAAGCAGCGCCTCTGGGATGGGATGCAGTGTGATGCTTTCATGTGCTTGTTACTACTTTGTCATTAAGTACGAAAGCAGTTCTGAGCGGCTGGTTGTAACATCATGTTCCTATTGAAGCAGGCGGGAGTGTAGGTTGTAACATAAAGACGGTACAGTGAGCCAGCACAGTGAACGTTGATATGTTTTACCTCTTTAACACCAACCTCGATTGGATGTAACCACCGTGGTTACACTCGTCTCCACAAACGAAAAAGCAGTTCAGTGTTGCACGCCACCACGAGACTGGAATGATTGATCATTTTTACTGTACGACTCTGAAATAATATTGATATCAGGATGACATTAAGTACCTACAGTGTTGGCTCATCATTTTCTCTACAAGACACTGTGTGTGTGTGTGTGTGTGTGTGTGTCTGACAGACAAAAGAGGAACAATTTCCTTCTCCTTCTCTTTCTCTCTCTTTTTATTTTCAATCATCTCTCTGAAATTACCTGGAAAATTCAAAGACACACGAGGGTGAGTTGATGAAAAATGTTGACCTCTTCCAGTGAAATAGATTTATTCATACATAACCGATCGGCAGACAACCAACAAGAGCGAAAGACTTGTGTGCAAAAATAACGTAATGGATAAATGCTACTATTGAATTTAATGGAATTCCAGGTTTAGAAGAAGTCATGCATCTGAGAAATATTAAATACAAGAACCATAGAAAAACTGCTAGTATTTCTTGAAACGTGGATTAAAACCAAAACTAGTTTAGAGAAACATAAGAACCGAATTCATCACCTTTCTGTACCACTTTACTTATATATGTTGAACACATCTTTATCACATAACATCTATACACAAACCTAAGACTTTGAGATCTAATACATTTTGTTTTTAATTATTTTCATTTACTGAGGTCAAAAGTTGCTCTTTCTCCATATGAAACAATTTTTCCTCCTATAGTCTTTGTGGGATTAAAATATTTCAGCTTATTTTAGTCAGCAGACTTCTGAACTCCTTATAGAAACACTGGCTATACATTGTGTGCTGCTGCATTTGAAGTCGAGAGCTGCAGCTTTATTTGCGTCCTTGTCCAAAGCTGAGGATAATTATGGTTGGAGAGCATTTCAACCCTGAATTTTAGGCTTAGTTGAATAACACTGCAGTCTGTCACTTAAAAAAAAAAGAAAGATTTTGCTTGAGAATTGCAATCTTTAGTTACTTTCATGTGTGAGTACTTTGACTCAGACATGTTTGGAGTTGCCCACATGGCGCAGTGTCATCCCTCTGGCATCCCTCTGTGCGCCTTTGACAGTGTCCGTGTTGATTGTGCCGGCCGGGGTCGACGTGCTCGGCCGTGCAGAATTACAAAGAAAAACCTTCGCCGACTCCGAAGTGAGACAGGAAAAGCTAAATGTGTGGTTGACCTTGCGGAGTGGACTTGGTGCCGCTTGGTTAAGTGAAACCGAAAACTTAGAAAGAAAGAAAACACAAAAAATGTTCCATTGTTTGTAAGAGCCCTGATTGGTTTCCAGTGAATGTCAGACTCGGGGTTTGTCTTGTGGAAAGCAAAGGTGTTTTCTACGTGCTCTCGTTTTGTTCTTCGCCTTGTTTGCCCTCTACAAGAAAAACGTCATTGTAACTGGTGTGTGTGTGTGTGTGTGCGTGTGTGTGTGCTCTTCATGCTCCGTTTGGGAATGGCAGCCAGAAAGGTCCAGTGTGTGTCTTTCTCTCTTCACTGATTTCCCCTCGCGGCTCTCTCTCTCTCTCTCTCTCTCTCTCTCTCTCTCTCTCTCTCTCTCTCTCTCTCTCTCTCTCTCTCTCTCTCTGTGTCTCTCTCTGTCTCTCTCTCTCTCTCTCTCTCTCTCTCTCTGTCTCTCTCTGTGTTTTGTCTGTCTCTCTC
>OMNM01033584.1:2275-19368 GCA_900302745.1 Parablennius parvicornis
AAAACACATATAAAAAAAAAAAAAAAAAAAAAAAAAAGTATGTGGGATTTCAACAAAGAAGACACCTAGTGGAGTTTCGGCAGCAGAAGCTTTGCCTTTTTAGGTTATTTCTCTCAAAACACATAAATGCCACAAGGGCGAGGGCTATGTTCATGTTTCACTCGTTTCTTTTCCGGGAATGGATGTCACATGCTTAGGACATTTAATTCTTTTATTGACATCGATTCAAATACATTGTAGGCTGCGATTCAGATTGTGCTTTCTGCACATGGCACAGTTCATGTCGTGCCCAACGTTCATTAGATTGATGTTGAACAGTGTGACTTGTAAGATTGTTAGTAATCTATCAGTCTCTCACGGGTTTGACCATGTCATTTTAACTCTGATGCTGTTTTTGTAAATACCTATTTTATATATATTTTTTTGGAACAATTTTAACAAGTTTTCAATGTAATTTTGTATTTTTTTTTTGCAGTTTTAGCCATTATTGCAGTTGTTGCTAGGAGTTAGCAGACAGTGGTTTTAGATTTTTCTGATTATTTTTCTTTTTTTTTTCAAGTAATTTTAGTTTAGTTTTAAGTAATTTCTACATAAAGTAGGATTAGCTTGGATTAGATTAATGTATTGATTATTACAGCCATTTTAGTTGTTTGAGCCTTTAAACACTTAAGATACAACTTAACCAGCATTGCAGAGGAAACAAATGGCTTTATTCACATTGAATGAAACCTTAAAGAGTAGGGATTAGAAACTCAGCAGGTTTCACCTGCATTGAAAGACATGCCACATATTTTAATTGACAAACTATCCAGTTGTAAGTGTTTCATTTTGTAGATGAAATAAATAAATGTTTACCTACATGCAGTGGTGTGAAAGCCACACGGAGCTACAACAGAGAGGCTTAAGAGTCACATGTGCCCACAGACCCCCTGGTTCAGACTCTGGTGTCATAATAGACTTCTATTGGAAACAAAGACCCCTTTCACGTCCGCAGCCCCCTGCTCCCTTCGGCGCCTGCTCTCAGCTCAGTTTCCTTGGTTTAAACCTGCTTTATTTTTGTAAGACACCAATATATTAGTCAATTTTGCTGGAGAAAAAAAAAAAAAAACTCTAAATTCTCTCCCTTTTTTTTGCCTGCTCAGCAACTGTGACTATCATTTTCCCTGCATTACCTTCCCGTATCTCTGCTTCACGAGCATCTATTTCCTCTCCTATTGCCTTCTAATTCTTATCTTCTTTTGCTTTTCCGTGGCTCCACATCACTCTGACAGCACCAGCAGCACCAGCAGCCCAGCCAGCTCCCTCCTTCACATCTGTTTCCATGGACCAGGTCCATGGGGTTGAATGCCAGCACCCTCCTCCCCATTATTAGCCGAACACAGCTCCCCGATTGCCCAACCTCCCTGACTTCTGTTGCCTTTTGTGCTGCCGACTGGCCTGAGTCATCAGCTCTTTTTTACAGTGGACAAAACCCCACGTCGCTAAATTGACAGCAGGACAGTTGGTTGGTTCATTGTCTTGCTCTGTCTGTGTGTTTGTGTTGTTGGTTTGGGTGTTTGGTATTTGTGTGTAGGCATATGTGCGTGTCTGAAGTGGTCATTCATTAGACATTGTTGGCGTGCGATGTGTTGCACAACTGTTCGCAAATATACTTGCTGTCCAGGCACGCATGGGTTTCGATATTTATTTTTCTTTATTCTGCAAAAGAACACTGGACCACACCTTAACCAGCGCACATGCTAAGGTAAACAGAATAATATATTTCATACCATAACATTCAACAATTACATTTCTCGACACCAACTATTTACTCTTTCACACTCTTACACCCTTTGTGAACTAACACACACACTCACAGCTACATATTCCGGAAATAAACATGTGCCACACCATTGCGGGTTGTTTCTATACATTTATACAGGCTGGTTGCTCTGGGCGTTACAATTAAATTCACAATTCTCCTTCAGCCCCGTACCCACATCTTTACCACTCACCTGCAACAGAACACAGAACCACGCCTTAGCCAGTGCACATGCTAAGGTCCACAGAATAATATATTTCATGAGAACCCTGCAAGACCCCTCCCGGTGCTTTAGCTACCCAACCTGCCTGTGTATAAATCTGTTCAACAAACCCCGCAGTGCCTATACATAACAAAGGTGCCCTGATGAAAAGAATATAACAGTATGGGGGTGTCCACTGTTTCACACAAACAATACTGTGGCTCCTACAGATGTATGCCTTCTGCCATACAGTAGAACACAATAACCTGTTCTAGTTTTCAATTTTACATACAACAAACACAATAAAGACTTTTTTTTTTTTTAATGACATCTTGCTTGTAGTCTTTTATCCAAAAATAAATAAATAAAAATACATTGAGCAAAGAGAAGATGTGTCAGGCTTGATCTTGTGATCCTGTGGAGGGTAAAAAGGCTTATTTTGGGGTGAAAGAAACCTAAATTAGGTCAAGAATTGTTTGATCTTTGTAAATGTGTGAAATGAAGTTGATTGACAACACCTTCTTGTTTCGTCTTTTTTCTGTGAAACGTCTCAGCCGCGTGCGCACACACACACACACACACACACACACAAACACCGGCACCTTAACCTAACCCCAATTAGGGCAGAAGCAATTTTACATTACCCTCTGAGCAACCGCACTGGAATCAAATGAGCTCCACCAATTTTTCCCCAATTATACCAGACTTTCCTAATTAACTGTGGGAAATGTAAAATTTTTCTCAAAATGCAGCCTCAAGTGGGAACTTTCTGCAGACACGTGCACACTGCAGTACATCTGTCTATTTATCCATCCATCCATCCATCCATCCATCCATCCATTCATCCATCTACAGTATCTATCTATAATAAATAAAAAATGGTGCAATGTTGTGTTGTGATATTGGAAATTATCTACTGGCCAGATGTACTGAGGGTACATCTGGTACAACCCAAGCCTGGGTTTTAGAATTTCCCCCTCTGAAAAAACCATGTTAAAAAAAAAACAAAAAAACAAACAACTTTTTGGGCTTCTAAAACCCCGGCTCGTATGGAAGACAGGCCAAAAACAGCTTGGTTAAGTGGACCACTGCCCTTGTGTGGACTGCCCCTGAGAGTCACAGCTTACAGACAAGTGAAAAAACACCAGGTTTCATGTTTACATTTGTGAGTATTGCAATGGTGGCCGTGTGATGTCAGGTGGGATAGTGCAAGGACTTCTGGGATGCCATTTTTCCAGAGCTTTTCCGGGCTAATTGTGGATACAGCTGTAGTTTTTGTGTTTCTGTTATTATATGGTCACTCTGCTTTGTGTTTACTTTAATTAGAGCAGGTTATGACTGATGGGTGTGGCAGCTCATGAAACCCTGCTGTGTTGTATAATGTGTTTTGAATGACTTCGGACGCAGGTAGTAGCACATCAAGCCCTCACAGAGATATACCTCATGGTAATAGTAATTCATCCTCAAATTGCACCCAAACTATAACCACTGGCTATTTGCATTAGCATGCAGACTTTACGTAGGATGTTAATAAATCAGATCCACAAAGAGAACATGCAAAAGCACAAAGAGGTTGACCTACTTGTTGAAACCAGGAAGCTTCTTGCTGTGAGACGACAGGACTCACAACTCAACAATGTTTATAATGCACAAATGTAGGTGTCATCTACGTTTGAGCCCCAGAAGGACAAAGAAATATAATGTCAATTATTCACATCTGGATACAATCTTTACACAGAGAACAAGCAAATTCCCCAGAGATCAAACCATTAGCCACATGACTGAGGTATGGATATATGGTTGAAAAGGTGTTCCTTTTTTGTACCTGTTTCACTTAACAAACAATGCATGCGCAGAGATAACATGCAGACTCAACACAGAGATAAACCCGGGTTCTCCCACTGTGGAAAGAATTAACCACTACAAGGCTCTGTCTGAATGGATCATTTATCTAATGAAGAGACTACACCAAGATGCATTATAACCCTATTAATTAGTACATGAATGAATTTATTCATTCATTAAAGACACAGTTTTACACACAGCAGAGATCTTGGAGGTAGAGAAGGAGAATAGATTAATGACTGAGCATGACGGGGACTTTATCATCTTCCTATTATTTCAGCACAAGCAGCTGTACAGTATGAAGCTAAAACATGTGATTAAAAGGCCGATGGACTATATCATAAGTGCAGAATAACGGTGAAACACTGACGACTGTTTAATGCAATGTAATGTAGAGCAATGAATCAATACCTTTATCCAAAAAACGGCTGCGTCACTGCAACGAAAACTATCATCCCTTCTCAGTCACTTCTGTGCATGCCTCCAAAACAATAAATCAGTTTGACCAGTATTCAGTTTTGTTTTTTTTGTTTTTTTCTCCCCATCCGAGAGCCAAGAGGCTCGTAGCCATCTTCTCTTGGCATACAAACTGGCTGTGGAGCAAAACAGGTATTCTGCCTCCATCCAACATTCAACCATCCACCTGCTAGTGGCTCTACAGTCACAATCTGCATCGTTTGTCATTTATTTAACACGTTGCAGTGTGCCTGGCATATGGATTCTTCACAAACACAACTTTTGATATTAGTTTTTTTTTTAAACTAGATGGAAAGTTTAAAAGTAGTGCTGTCAAACAATTAAAACTTTCAATCAGATTAATCACAGGGTTTCCATGGATTAATTTTGATTAATCCTGTTTCATATTGCATATTCAAGAAATAAGGAATATACATTCCCTGCAATGAATGTGCTTGTTAAACAAAAATAATATTGTAAAGAAGTGTGCAAACAAAAGTTGTGGTGAGCCAGCTGAAGAAATGCCTCACACCACAAGAACAGCAGCATCTTTCCTAAATGATTTATCAATTCACACCACCTTTACAAGCATAAAAAAAGCAGATACAACAATAAACAGTATATTTAGTCCCCATTGGAAGAAACCCTATGGTCATATCTGGGCGTTTCTTTATAAAGTTTTCACATTCCCCCGTGAAAACGTGTTTTGTTTTGTTTTTTATGTGTTTTTGCTTCAGAAAAGTGGCCCACTTACACGACAACTTTCTGAAAGCGATTTTGTTAACATGCCAGGCCACGAATTGACGCGGTTGGTTGTTTTCATTATGTTTCAGAATTCTGTTACATTGCAACAATCCAAGCACATTGACTCTCTGAGATATGTATCTGCTTCTCTCATAATTTGTGGCTGATCCAAAATAAAAACAAAAATGCTTCTTAGTGAGGGAAAAGTGGCTAATGGAATTGGCAGGTAAGCAAGGAAACACTAATGTGAAAGCAATCAGGCAAAGTAATGAGATATTTTAAGGAGTCTCACACAGCCTGACGGAGTCTCGAAGGGACACCCAGTATTGGGAGTAAACAGGGTGCTTGTTCAGCCTGTGATGTGTAGCAAGGCTTGAATAAAGGCATGATTAACGGCTGTGTAGACACTTTCGGGGGCAACTGTTGTGCACAAAGAGCTACATTATAGTAGCATTGCAGGGAAACTTCAGTCGTTTTCACATCACAGTGGAGTGAAGACAGTAGCAATACCTGTAATCTTGACGTACTCGTTGTCATGTCGCCAAAAATGAAACAAAAACTCATATGCAGAGTATTTTATGAGATATTTCACTTCAGTCTCAGTTTTTCGCTTCCTTCTTTTTTCAGGTTAAGAATTCATTTGGCTACAGTGACAAATTATTAATGAGACAATTTGGAGAGTGTCACCCAGCTACTCAGCATGCAGGCCCATTACAATTGAGATAATCCTGAGGATTTGGTCAGTAAATGAGTGAAACAGAGGCTGTGTTTACTCTGGGCGAATGCGCTGCACTAAACACAGACATGGGTGGTAAAGTCCTAAATCCCATGAGGTCTCCCCCGCTTAGCTCTAGTCGCTGCCAACAGGGCATACGGAGGAGAAAGTGAAGGAGAATAAGGGAGGGGAGGTGCAGATGTTACCATTACAGTTTGTTCAACTCAGAAAAACAATCGACTCCAATCTGCTGGGTTGTAAAGGAAAGACAATCGGCTCTCTCCAAGCAGGTTTCCCACAAGATGTGATATAACATGTTATTCATTCTCTATATAAAGTGTCAGAAATTTTCATTTTTATGAAGAGAAAGATGCTTCAATGACAGCGTGTGTTATTTCACACATCAATCCATGTTGAACATAACACAATCAAGCTTTCTCTAATTTCCATACTCCCAAACATTTGACACAAGTTGTTGTTTATGAATCAAATGTGTTAGATAGTGTAGAAAGTAGTGACATTTTGACTGGAAATATTTGACAACTTTTTCACAGATTCAATCCAACTTTGCTGCTCATCCTTCAAATCGGGTTAAATGGGCTTTGCAGAAGTATAAGATGCACTGAGATGAAACGTTGTTAAGACCATTCAAAATTTTTTAAATTTCTAAACTTTTCAAATCATTTGGAATCCAAAAAACAAGTGAACTCATTTTGTGTCAAGTAGCCTATAGATGTCCAAGCAATAAACATGTTTTCTTCAGTTCACAGCTGATATAATGTCTATTCACAGCTTTTACTGAAGGATACTGTGTACACAACCTCAACATGAGTCTTTTCTCATGCTGACATGAGGTCTGATATCGTAGGAGGTTGTCCTTGTAAGCATGAGCCTGGGCTGCTTGTAACATTAGCTTGACGGCTAGAAGTTGTGGCAGTTCAGTAGCATGACCTTCCAAACACCCATCTCACCAAACAAGCATGTTTTTGAACTTTGGTTGGAAAACCAAAAGAGAAAATTGATGTATGCGCATAGAAATCATGCTAACTCCACATAGAAAGAGCTCCTATTGTTTCAAGATGAGAATGCTATCTAATATATTTCCATGCTGTGCCACTAAAAAGAGTAAACATTGCCAAAGCAGAAATAAAGGATTTTTCTGTTCTTCCTTGGAACAGTAAGCAGAAGCACTAACACGGCTGTAATTCTTTGTGAGAGAGTCAATTTGACATTATCACGTTTTCATGGCAGCGGCGTCCTTCAATCTGCAGCAAATCATCGTAAACGACACAGGCGGACAATCCCAGCATTCATCTTCCTTCAGCGTTCAGCACCTTGTTGTGTTTCTTCCTTTTCTTTTCCCCCAGCGTGGTGTCCTTTAGCTCTGCGTCATGTGTCATGTTTTACTGTTTACTGCTAATTCTTCTGACAAGACCTGTTGGTTTTAGTGGCTTTAACACAGAAATATGATGTGATGAACCCTCTATGGGCGCAGTGTGAAAACAAAGAAAGAGAACCCAGTCTGAGAAACCCTGAGAAAAAACAAAACACATTTATCGAGTGTACACCAAGCCATAACTTTATGACCACTGAAAGGTAAAAGTGAATACATTAATTTCAATTCACTCTCATTTCTATAGTGCCAAATACAGCAGAGGTGGGGTTATTGGATATTAGGAGAGCGAGGGACAGATCAGACAGACTGATTATAGGGAGGGATTCAAACCCTGGTTCGGGTCCAAGTTAGGGAAAAAGGGAGGAATTTAGGGTCACATTGTGAAGGTTAAATAACTTGACCAGAGCATATTCCATCAATGCAGTATTATGATGACTACCCATCAAAAAATAAGCCCAAGAAAGGAAAAGAAGTGAACCAGTGAGGAGCTCATGGAAAGCAAACACAACTCTCGGCTGGCACACATGGTTCAATCTAATGCTGCGTTTACACTATGTTCCCGACAGCCGCAGCAGCCCGGTTTCAGGCCACCGTGAACAAAACGGGATGGACATCAGACAACGCAGGGGGACGGAATGGGCAACAGTAACAGGGCGTGATTGCCGTGGGTGCCGCGCCAGAATTTTAAACTGTCAAAGAATTTGCCACGGTGGCCACGATGAGAAACGTAGTAGGTCGTAGTTGAACGGGATAAACGCTATAAAATGGGGCGGTACTCACTAGGCCGTTACAAAACTGGTAAGTGGTCTGTAGTGGTACGGGAATCATATATATTCATATGATATTGATATATTGATCAGTTTTATTACTGAGCTTGACTGTCTGCTGGTAACAAGCTTTTTACAAGGGTAACTCTGCGTGTGGAGTTGAATGGAGGGAAAAACAAGGAACACATCCGTAGATGATGAACACGAGTCCTTTTATTCCCCTCCTGACACTAAACTTAAACAGATCTCAGAGGACGCACACACATCTGCTGCGCTGCGCCAACTTCAACAAAAACATCTCCACTTCCCACAATGCATCTGACTCTTAAAGTAACAGCATGTAATAACCGTGATTGCCGTGGCCGCCCAAAATAAATGTAAACGATATAGAGACGAAAATGGCCAACGTTTCGGCAAACGAGGCTGCCGTGGCCACCAGGAACATAGTGTAAACAGGGTAACCAACAAACTACTGAACCTCAGAAGTTAATGACAGAAAGCTGTCAGAATGCACAGTGCTGCATAGCTAGAGACAAGTCGGGATTAGCAACCTGGTTCCTGCCCACCACTGAAAACACAAACACGTATCACAAGTTGAATATTGTGTCTCTGTACTTTTACACAAAGGATTGCAGTTTCATTGTGGCCCACTTAAGGTGTTGACTTGGTGTTAAAATTCCCCAGATGTCAACTTAATCAAGCATTTCAAGATTGTGATGTACAATCAAGGCTCCATCATCAAACTCCAGTATGTGCAGATATGCATTAAACGTTCAGTCGTCTTTGGGGGTCAATGCCTTGATGGGTCAGGGTAGTATGGGCAGCAACAAGGGCCTACACAATATGAGGTTATAATCTTACAGCTGATTGGACACACATGTTTATATTGTTAAAAAAAAAAAATTCAACAAAAACATTTTTTTTCCCTCTGCCAATCCATTTCTCTTTTTTCTGCCTCTGTTGCTCGATCTCTGTCTGCCCTTCAACTTTATTTGACTCATTCTTCGTCTTTCTATTTCCCGTTCCTCTTTCCGCTCCGCTTTGTATTGTACATTAAAATTCCACTCCACTCTCCAGTCCTCCCACCCACATCTACCCCCTTCATTTTTTTTTTTTCGAAAGCAGGAATGATACACTGGGTTTAAGCTAAATTCCTTGTCTGTCTCACTAATTGCTTGCTAAATGCATGATGGAGAAAATCATTTTCAGCCAGCGTCGGAGTGAAAGAGCCTTTCAGCATTGTTCTGGTTGTCAAGGCAACGCAATTAAAAAAC
Source organism: Parablennius parvicornis (assembly GCA_900302745.1). Classification (NCBI taxonomy): domain Eukaryota; kingdom Metazoa; phylum Chordata; class Actinopteri; order Blenniiformes; family Blenniidae; genus Parablennius; species Parablennius parvicornis. Next base: position 11,476 of record OMNM01033584.1, read on the forward strand.
CCACCGAGAACAAATGTGCACTCAGGATAGGGAGGTTTTTAACGCAGGCATCTCTGCCGCTCCTTTCATTCAAGCCTTGTTTTAGTTTCTCCTCCTTTTGAATTCCTGATTTGGTTCTTGTTTCGCTGTTGTTCTCAATTTTAACAGCTTTGTTTCGAAAAATGAAATTTCCACAAATTAAACAAAGTGACACCTTCCCTTGTGGAAAATAGAAGGAAAAAAGAAGAAGAAGAAAAGAGGCTCATTGGGCAAAATGACAAGCTGACACAATAACATTTAATGAGAAACAGTGCCAGCTACAAAACAATAATGCTCATCCTTTAAACCTTTATTAGGAAAGTGACTGTATTTGGTATCTCTAGCTTTTGTTGCTGTTTTGAGAAATAACAGTTGTGAATTGATCAAAAACACAGAGTAACCAAATAAATAAACATGCAGAGCATGAAGGTTGGTGCTGCTTGAGTAGGAATTGTGTAATTAGTGAAAATGCATGACACTACCGCTTTATAATTCTCATTATATCTTGTCTTCTTTGCCCCATAGTAAACAGGGATCTGCTCCATCGCACCCGCAACCCAATGTTGGATAAAAAGAAGACATATACATGGATGGAATTCTTATAATACAAAAAAAAAAAAAAAAGACTATTTGTATTGCCTCTCTCGCTGCCATCCTCGCACCTGACGGATGCATTCAATTTTAAAATCCCGGCGAACTGTGTTTTAACTCTACACATAAAAAGTCGGGCACAAAATAGTTGCCAGTGTTTCAAGCAACATCGGGTTCAACCTCGGTGAAGAGAAGAGAAAAAGATGGAAAAAAAAACAGTGGAGCTAAGACTGATCATTCACCTCCTTCTCATTCCAACAGCAGACCTTTTCCCTCCCGACGTCACGCCGAATCGTCATCAGGATGATGTATGTGCGGGCGCCGAGCCAATTTCTCCAACCACCTGTGTGTTCGCTGCTTGTCTGGCAGTGTGAGGTGTCAAGTGCACCAATGATGATATCATTATTCACAACATTATACATATTTGCTGAGGTGAAATATAACGCAAACTGTGGAAGAAGAGGAAAGGAAAACAAAACAAAACAACAAAAAAATGCATGTGTGGAGTGAATCTGTCACTAGGGCTAGATGTTGTTCTTGCTCTACTTTCCTTTTCTCTACAGAGATTCTCAAATTGTCTGCATCAGACAATTTGAGAAATCTGCAAGTACCAAATACGTAGCTTTGGCGTGTATCATGACAGTATGTCTTGTGTTAGACTGTCAGAATTGGGTCAGTTTACCGCTAAAAAATCTGCTCAAAGGCTTCTCGTGGATGGGTTGAAACAGTGTACCACAATAGGTTGTGCAATTTACTGACGCACCCACAATCTCCGAAATGAAAGTTGAGCACAAACACTTCCAATAGGCTTGACTCGTGTCTTCATCTATCCTTCGATCCATCTTTGTTCTTGGTGAAGAGTACTGACTGGATATGTCACCAGCTCTTCACAGAAACACACAACCACTCACTCTTTATCTGGAGTCATTCATACCAAGCAAGATTGTCCTTGGATAGTAGAAGTCAAGTGGAGGAACATGAGGTATGACCCATTTACACAACAACAAGTTTCAAGTGAAAACAGAACACTTTTGTTGTGTTTTGATTGTCTGTTTACACAATGGAGGTGCCTGAAGCAACTGAAAAAACACAACTTTTCTGAAAATGCTGCTATTAGTCAGGCGCATCACGGCCGTAGTACATAGTTTTTCTGCGTATGCGCAAGAACATGGACAATAACAATGTTAGACTGAAGAGTGTTGTGACTCCCGCTGCTGTTGCAGTGTAAATGCTAAGCTTTTCTGAAACAAAAAAAAAAAAAAAATTTCGATTGGAACATCATGTAAACGGGCCACACGCAGATTTTAAAATAACAGAAAGAGAGAGAGAACAGCAAGGACAGAGAGCACCAACTATGGGTGAGAGACAGAATGTTAGTGACATATAATGATGAAATATGGCTGTTTGAAAAAAAGCTCAGTGCAGTAAAAGTCTCCCAGCGGTCTAAAGCTAGAGCATTTTCACTAGAAAATGGTCCAGGGTGTCCTAAACCAGCCCTAACCGTAAGCTTTATTCAACTGAAACACCTTCAGCTTTACCTTGATAGCAAAGACTGTGTCAGCCTCCGTAACTGAAACTGGGAGCTGGTTCCACATGAGACAAGCCTGATAGCTGAAAGCTCTGCCTCCCATTCTACTTTTAGAAAAACTAGGAACCTCCAGTAAGTTGAGAGCTTTTACAGGTTAAAATAAGCTTTACTTTCTCTTTCAGGAGCAAAATAATACAGCTCATTGAAGCTTTTATGTCTTGTACACAACCTTACAATTTCATAAGCTGATCAGCATGTTCTGGTTTCATAGGTAACTAGATTTGTCTATAATGCAGTGGAGGTTAAAATGGCTTTAAGTGAAGTCCATTCTTCACTGATAGGTTGCCTTTTCTTTCTCAGAGTTAACTCATAAAATCAAACCTAAGGTCAGTTCATAGCCACCAATCACTCTAACAGTCTCAAAGTTTCAAACCAAGATTCCCATGCTGTGAGGCGATAGTTTAATCCACTTCACCCGCTGCAGGCTTCAAGGTTTCTATAAATCATTGAACATTCTGATTTATGATGAAATACTTCATCTAATGAAGATAACTGATATATTACTTGGGCCAAAGATGTTCAATGTTTTAATAAAAACTCAATGATACAAACTACAGTCATAAAAATGTAATGACCAGTTAGTTGATGTAAAAGTCTGAGTGTGATGAAACCCTAATAATTGAAAATATAGGATTCAAGTAGTCAGCATATTTCCATCTTTTTATGTCAATATTCTGCATTTATTCATTTCTTTTTATCTGTCCCTTGTGAGCCCTTCAACGTTATAGCTCTTTGTTTGCTATTTCAAGGTATGATTAGACACTTCCATTCAATAAAAAAGACATGATAGATTGTTTTTTGCGAGCAGCTTGTTACGACCCATTGTTAAGGTGACAGCGAAGAGACGAGGCTGAGGTGGATGGATCGTTTTAGAAAAAAAACACTTGATGCGTACGACAGAAAACACTTGTCAAGTGTTGTTTTTATGTGCCCATCCCATAACTGAGCTTATTATTGTATTTATGACACAGCACGTGGATGGTGCAGTGATTACTACGCCACCTATGAGCAATAACACACAGGTTTGATTCCGATTAAAGCTGCATGACACAAGGCAAACATGCAAGACCTGATAATATTAGTGCAATCACACTACAACTTGCTATGAATAAAGAAAGACACAAGGATATGATATTTTGAGATGTGCACTGATTACATTGCTCTTTCTCTTGCGGCTCGTTTACAGAAGTTGATCATTAGTTGATAAATATCTTCTCTTGTAGCCTGTAGGCTTTTCCATACTCACCTTTGAAATTTTACATTAAATTCTCTCGTTTTCATCAGAAACGTCATCCGCTGGTGGATGACATGTTTTTTTATCAGCTGGTGTTACAGCTGCACGACTGTCCTGTTACTTTTGACTGATAAGCCACGCCCCCTGCTATCAATCAGCTTCACCGGGATGCTGCTTCAGGGGTGGGAAAGCAGGTAGGCTCCCTAGTCCCTGTTCATTGTCCTCAGGAATCGCTTATACTTATCTCCACTACCTCGGTGACCCAACGCTTGCGACGGTCGTCTTCACTACGGATGACTCTGGTCTTGTTCAAGTCCATTATATGACTTTTATCTTTTGCAGCATTCGATAGGGCTGATTTCAGGTTTTCTCCTTGATTGCTCTAGTTTCTCGTTTAGTCTTGTCCTTCTCACATTGCTTTTTGTGTTTATTTTTCTACATGTTGACTTGTCTTCCTGTTTCACCTATTTATGTTTTAGCACATGATAAAGAAGGTAATAAAACTGTATGTCATCTATGACATTACATTTATTTTCTGGTTGGATTTTCTTTTTTGGGTTGACGGTGCCTTTGTTGATTGCTGTTTTGGTTGTTAGTTATTTTTCCAGAATTTTTGTGCTTTTGTACCTTAGAATTTTGGTCATCTTGTTTTGATGTCTTTATTGTCAATGTACATGAAATACAATAAAATCCTTTTGGCATGACTGTAGCAGCATGACGGTCGTAGTGGGCATGGTATGGCACCAGGTATGGCTCAATTAATGAAGTGCGATAGGATTCGTTGTCAGTATGAGATGAATGGATTTACTATGCCTGTCATGTCGGGAATCCTTGTCCAGCTTGATATGCGCAACTTGACGTGGCTTCAATCAGAACAACCTCAATCTACACTGCAACGCAGCCGTGACTCAAAGGGCCTGTGCCTGAGGTTAGCCGGGAGCCGTTCCATCCACGTCTCGGTCGAGTCTGCCATGATGACGAAGCTCTCTGCACACACTTTGTAATCTCAGACAATCACATCTGAGCAGTAGAGCTCAATCTGATTGGCCAAATATCTTAAAAACATGAAAACAATGATGGCACAATGCATGGAAACATACCATATTTTTTATGGTTTGTATGTATAAACCTACAACATGTACATGTATATTGTACATGTTGATATTTATTGATTCAGCATTAATTCTGCTCATTATATTCAATGTGCATGTTCCCCCTGGCTTTCTGCAAACATATACAGAATTTATTATTTTCTATAGGTTGGCAGTTGTATGAATTGTGCTTCTTTAGCCCATTGTGTAATATGCTTTTTAAATGCTGAGATTGACTCCAGATACTGTAACTATGATGTAGCTACAGAAGACTGATGATTGGATGAAGAACTGACCTCAATTCAAACAAAAATCCAGATTTTCTACATAGTTGTTTGCAAAATATTTATTACTAAACCAAACAAATGATTGTAAAAATAAAGTGTTATCATTTATTTGGGGATACTAACTGTAACTATAAATATGATGAGAACAAACAGTCTCGAATTGGACTGAAGAACCTCTTAAGAGATTTAGTGTTAGGCTAAGAGACAGTTCCTTCTTTAAATGTTTAAAATCAATGCGGAAATGTCTGTAAGAGTCACTTAACCTTTAGCCTGGGTCAGTTCCCAAAACTCTTCTCATCAAACTCTTTCATCTTTTGACCACTTACATGGCTCAAATGTTCTCTTCTATTGTCAGACTTCCTGAGTGTGTACTCTTCAACATGTAGTTTACATGTTGAAGAGTATGACCCTGGTGTTCTCACTGTACATCAAGCTAAAGAGCAACTTAATTTAATGCAAGTAAATTACCTAAAATAGACTGTGAGACAAAAGCATTTACCACCGGGTTTCCAAAAAAGGCTGCAATAATGCGCATAGTGTAAAAGCAGGATGCAGAAGTTTATAATTCTCATCAACACAGTGTATTCTTAGCAAAATGTGGAAAATATACAAAACCTTCAAAATAAGACGGAAACAGCTCAATGAGTATTTAATTACAAACCAGGCTAATTGGAAACAACTGAATGAAATGACTGGGAAAAGGAAAGAGGCAGAGGCTGAAACATCTGCTAAATATTTACAAAAGAATTAAAGAACAAATTAATGAAATGATTAAAATCGGGGGATTCCAAATAATTTTAGTATGCTGGCTATTTTCAGCTCAATTTGTTCTTTAGTGTTAGTGTGCCAGACAACTATAATAGCACAATAGTGTAAAATTTTGCAATGTCTTCTGGTACAAACACCAGCTAAATATAATTTTTTTTTTTTTTTTTCCAGCATTTCGCAACGTTTAGCATCAATGCACTCTAAGGCCCCATTTACATGACAGTGTTTTCAAGATAGTGCTGAAACCTTCCGTTGCATTTTGGTTGTCCGTTTACATGACAACGGTGGTCGGAGTCAATGAAAACACAACTTTTTTAAAAAGGCGCAGAAGGTAGAACTTTTTGAATATGCTTCGACTCCATCTCCGTTGAAACAGTGAATATTTCATATGCACATGTGCAAGTCGATGGACAATAACAACGTTTGCCTCCAAAGTGTCATGGCTTCCAGTCCATATTCTCCCGGTAGTTTTGGTAGTTTTATAGTTGACAGTGACTCGGAATAGCAATACAACTCAGTCATCTGTCCATACGGATGTCCGTGAACTCCCATTGCTAACGTTTATAGTGTATTGTTCTTTGCACATATTCGTGTGTGGTTTCTATACAAAAACAACCGGCAGTGCCAGTACATGGCCCACCATGAAAACAAGACTGTTTTCAGCATTTGTTTGAAACAAAAATGGAAAAATTATGTGTTTTCACTTTTCACAAACGTGTTCAAACGTGTTACAAAGTTTGGCTGTTATGCTAATGCTACCTCACTATCGGTCTCTTTTTTTCACTGCAGTGTCACTAATCGCTGCACTTGGGAGTCAGTGTTTTATCAACATCGCTTTTATAGAATACACCTAGTTAATCTATTCTTTGTAATTCCTACAATTTAAATATGGTGGACCAGATGAGATTTATCAATTGTACTTGACCCACTGCATACGCTCGAGGACATCCCAAATAAATCAATGTCCGCGAACAAAGTTCAAAATGCAATCCACAAATTAAAGCGAAGACTGAATTGTGCAAAAAAAAGCCAAAGCAAGCATCAAGGAAGACTATCAAATCAAAATGTTTAATAATTCTTTTTGGAGAAGCATTGTGTTTTTTCAACATATCTGATACCATGCAGGCGATCTATATCTGTGATACAGGCTTAAAATCTTAGAAGTACATCTGCTTTCACCTAGACAATATTTCCTCTCAAGAAGTCTTCGCATACAGAAAGTCAATGCTAGACACCCTGACTTCAATGTAGAGGAATCCACATACAATCAACTCCTCCACTAATACATTCAACCCATCATTAAACAACAACAACAACAAAAACACAACATGAATCCTACATTAATCCTCAAAAGTCCAGGACTCTCTCAAATATCTGTAGACTGCTGTTAAGGTTGTAAACATGAACTTTACAGACTTTTTGCAGTCATCAAATTCAAACTGAGCTAATATTTTTCATGAAACGATAAAATGTCTTAGTAACATTGGGCATGTTGTCCATGTTGAATTGTAAATGAATTATGGCAAATCAAGGCAACGCTGACATGCTAGTAATCAGTGTGAGTGGCAATTATGCATTTCTCATATTTTCGGTCATTTCTTTTTTTGGGGAAGCAAATTCCTGAAAATATTCAAATTTCTGGCATTTATCACGCCGGTGTCACAATGCTGTCATGTTTCTGTATTAACAAGGCACTGCTGTGATTATTGTGGTGTGACTCTTGAGAGAGGAATTTTAAGGGAAGGGAGAGGAGGCAGAAAGAGATGTCTGCTATAGATTCTGAGCTCTGATGTGCAATTATTTCAAGATCAGTATCAGACCTAATAACTGCACTGAATTCTCTCAGTTGGCTGGAAAACATCTCTGATCTCAAGACCTCCGCACTCATTTTCTGTGTATCGGCATGTGTGCTGTGTAAAATATGAATCTGTGTGAGGGGAAGAGCGAGCGAGAGAAAGAGAAAGAAAGAGAGAGAGAGGGAGAGAGAGAGAGAGAGAGAGAGAGAGAGAGAGAGAGAGAGAGAGAGAGAGAGAGCGAGAGAGAGAGAGAAAGAAAGAGAGAGAGAGAGAGAGAGAGAGAGAGAGAGAGAGAGAGAGAGAGAGAGAGAGAGAGAGACAGGACCCCTCTTCTTCCAGACTGTCCTGATGTGATGGATGGAGTTCGGTATCTCTCCAGCTGGTGACCGTAATGAAGATTTACTCCGGGTGTGTGTGTGTGTGTGTGTGTGTGTGTGTGTGTGTGTTTGTGTGTGTGTGTGTGTGTGTATATGAGAGGAGGGGCTGACAGGACTAGATTATCCTTTACTAAGTTGTCCTC
>OMNM01033618.1:3999-27513 GCA_900302745.1 Parablennius parvicornis
ACTTTACACTAATTTTAATCTCTCTCTCTCTCTCTCTCTCTCTCTCTCTCTCTCTCTCTCTCTCTCTCTCTCTCTCTCTCTCTCTCTCTCTCTCTCTCTCTCTCTATTGAAGAGACCACTACATAAAGGGAACCATTAGACATTTTCCAGATAATAATGTGACTTGAATCTCTATTGTACAGAGTGGATGTGGCAGGAAAAAGTGGCAAAACAAAGTCAACATTTATAAACAATGAAACCGGGTGAGTTTGTTTTGGAGTTGTTTATTTCTCCAATGAAGTGAGGAGAGGGGCTGCGATGCTACACAGTTCTTGTGTGGTCCCAGTTTTTCTTTCTCTTTTTCTGTCTCTCCCCTGACTATTTCTCTCTCTCTCTCTCTCTCTCTCTCTCTCTCTCTCTCTCTCTCTCTCTCGCTCTCTCTTTTTCTCTCTTACTCTCTCTCCCCTCTTTTGTGGCTGTAAGCCTATGAGCTGGCGTGAGCCTTTCCTTATTACACACCCAACGGGGCTTTATAAAGGCAGGGCCGGAGGTCTCGGCAGCCACACCACTCTGCTTGTGTCTGTGCCTGCGCCTCTTGGTCTGGGTGCTGCTGCTCTGAACGCCAGCTGTGTCGACCTCTCCAGCGTGCACACTGTGGATTAGAGATGCTGATGCTACACTACAGGGCCCCCAAAGTACTGGTCCTCCTGGGTCCCTTCCTAATGTTTGTGGGCCAGGCCACAAGTCAAGGTGAGGAGACAACAGGGTTACTGTAGCATCCTGTCATGGGAATATTAATATCACATGTTGGAGGTGGAGGAAGAGATGCACAAGGGAGACTTATTGACAGGTAATGTCAACCTGGATGTGGGTGAAAGACTCAAGACAAGTCGCTCTTGAGAACTTGAACTGCAATGGTATGTGAAGACGATCTCAGGTTTGTGTGTGTAATGGAGAGTCTATGTTTGTGAAGAGGAACAAAAGCATGCATCAATTTATTTTTGCCTGTCTCTACCTATTTATGTAAACTGTGGGATGAACTGTTTGACTTTCCGTTGTTTTGATGTGTGGCTGGAAGAATGTTCCTCTTTGACTTCCTTCACTTGCATGGGCATGAATGGACAGAACCCCAGTTTGTCTTCCGAGCTGTTTTTTTTTTTTTTTTTTCAGTCTGTCAACTCTTGAGAAACATTTCTAAGACAAAACACACACTGGACTGTTAGGATAAAGCAAAGAGTGAGCAGTGTGTGCACCTATGAGTGGATGAATGTGTGCAAAGCTGGTCTAGTTTTCCGTTTAAGCTGTACGACCATGACACCTGCACATACTAAGCAGTCAATAATACACACGTGCTTTGGTCTTTATCAGTGCAATTCCTGAGATCTGTCAATGTCACTTCTCACACCCATCTCATTCCCTGCCTGTGTGTTTTTTATGGATACAGTTTTGCATGAACTTGAGAAGGAGCCGGCCTACTGGGATGCACAAGCAAGGGCAACTCTGGATGCTGCACTGAAACTACGACCTCGGGAGCATCAGGCCAAAAATATCATCCTTTTTCTTGGTGATGGTAAGTTCTGCAGATTTTCTCCAGACGGATGGATGGATGGATGGATGGATGGATGGATGGATGGATCTGACGTGGACTAAGAAAAATCTGCTGGCATTCTTACTAGACTCAGTCCCTTAATGTTACAAAAAATCTTTTAATGGATTTTATCTGATGATAAAAGATCTTTTGATGTAAGTGTAACACAATTGGTTTGAACTCTCAGTGAATCTGGAAGAAAAAAATTACAATGAAATGGCTGGAAGAATGAAATTGAAATAAGTTTTCCATGAGAATCTTGTTGGACAGTTTTGGACCAAAAATATCTAAACTTGGTGTCAAGCTGGAGATGCTTTATATTGTCAATTGGCACTTACTTAAAACATACATTATTTGTTTGGAAAGAAAAAAAATCCATTATAATTTCCACACACGTTTTTTGTAACTATTAACTATTTGTATTGTATTCATGAGGTGGAATGACAAGTAAACCTCAATGATAAAATAGTGAATGTTAACTGTTTTGTTGTAACCTGGGATTCATCAAATATAACAAACTTTTACAGGTAAATGGTGTCATTTACAGCATGGCACCACGGTAAAATTGTAAAACTGATATTGCTAAAATAAACATGTTTAAGTATGGTCTAAATACCTTGCAAAGATAAAAGATACAGGTAATGATATATTTATTTATGGTTTAATCTAACAAAAACAGGTTAATGAACAATCAACAAATAAAGTACTCATATTTTTCATATTAAAAAAACACACTGATGAATAACACAGAGTATAGAAGGTAGCACAGAGCGCTCTTGTATTTTTGTGCATTTCTTTCCCATTACAAACCACATGCAGACTCCTTTGTGGACATTTTATATAGCACTTTATGAACATTTTGTTTCCTGTTAGCAGTGTTCCGTTTTACTGTTTTGCTCTTGCTGGAAACACTACTACATTTGTTGACCACAATAACTGCTGATTAGCCCAGTCCAGTCCAGTCAAGTCCAGTCCAGTTCAGTTCAGTTCAGTCCAGTCCAGTCCAGTCAAGTATAGTCCAGTCCAGTTCAGTCCAGTCCAGTCCAGTCTAGTCTAGTCTAGTCCAGTCCAGTTTGTAGATGTAAAACGTAAAAACAACTACAGGAGAACAAATGTGGACAAAATCAAACTCTTATCATCAAGTATCCCTCGGACCATCCAGAGCCATGTTTGATGAGGAGGTTGGTTTTATCAGTGACATGGGGTGAGGTTTATGGCTGGTGAGGAACTGACTCCACCAGAGTCACATTTACAAATATATGACCTCAACAGAGTCCAATATTCACCATTTGATTGTTGGCGGTATTAAAGGGGTATGTTTCAGACCTCATATCAGCATTTACACAAATGTCCAGATACAGGGCTTTTACGTTTAAGAAAATCAAAAATTCTGAATGGAAAATTATTCTATTTTTCAAAAACGTGGATAAATATGACTACTTAAGTTATTTGTTAAATATATATTATAATCTTACCATGATGGAATTGTCTCTCCTAACCATATGTCAATCAGATAGCCAATAATATCACAGAATATACAGACAATATATCAGACGTTGCAGTTTCGTTTTGTTGTAGTGTTTTCATCTGGCTATGATTTGTTTGGACTTTCTTTCCCCATATTATCACTTTAGTGTTTTCTATATATTGCAAGTGCCTTGTTCACTGCAATCAAACCGTTTGAGGTGGTTTGGTGCTGAGTTTTATTTTTCCTGCTGGGAGCCTGCTATTAGCTTTAAGAGAAAAGCATTTTATAAGAGTGTTGAATGAATCACTGTGTATTATTTCAGTCAAAGTAAAAGAAAAACAATGATGGGAAACAAGTAACAAGGAATTTAGAATTACCAAGGCTTGTTTGACATTCCAATGGTTTGGAATGTTATCAGGTTTTATGGTGATAGGTTAAATTTCCTCTGAATGGATCTGTCCTGGTCTGGGTGATGATTTTCTGAAATATTGTGTTTCCTGTTGAAGGCCGCTGGCTAAAATGCTCCGTACATTTGTGGGTTTTGCTTTGACAGTTCTGACATTGTGAACTTAGAAACTTTTAAAACAAAAATTTCTACCTTATGTGACACAGTCTCGGCTTTTAAGACGGGCACTATTTTAGTCTGATGTTGAGAACTGTTCCCACATTGGACAAACTGTGGAGTCTTATGATTTGGTGGAATCAACACAACAACAAAAAATTGTATTGTGTAAACAAACTGAGAATGTAGATTTCAGAAATTAACTTTTGTTTTTTTGTTTTTGTTTTTGTTGTATTGTTTTTTTTTTTACAAATAAAAATAAAAATAAATTTAAAAAAGGAAAAAAGAAAATGAAAGAAAACAAAAAAGAAGATTGAAGAAATAAAGAGAAAAAAGAAAAAAAAAACACCTCTTGTGAAACGTTGAGAAATACCACGTCTGACCTTCGGTTTTGATTCTCCGTCTTGCAGGAATGGGCGTGTCCACAGTATCAGCTGCACGGATTCTCCGGGGTCAGATGGAGGGAAGGTCAGGGGAAGAAACGCTGCTGGCCATGGACACCTTCCCTTACGTGGCCCTTTCGAAGGTTACGACACACCTACTAATGTTGTTGTACACCAACAAATGATCAAAGTGAAAGTACATTGAGAAGCAGCAAGGTGTCACCATACTAGTTTTATAGTATCTTTTTTTTTTAATTATTATTATTAATAAGAACTAATTTTAAGTTCAAGAGAAATGTATTCTTATGAATCTGAAAAACTAAGTGGTCATTTACAGTCCATGATCATTTACCACTGAACTCTTCATGTCCCTGGTCTAGTTACAGTTTAACATTTATTGTGGCTTCTTACTGACACACGGGCTTGAACACATTACATTTTAATTAGTCAGTTTATGAAATGGAAATATGCTTATGTTCATTGATCAGTGTGAGGGATGCAAAATGGTCACTAAAGATGTAACATTGGACGCCTATAGGTGGACCCTATAGGTGTGAGTTTGTTTGTCCAGTGGTGGACTGGTGACCTGCAGTTACAACGATGAAGCAGTATAGAAGATGAATGGTTAGATGAAATGTATACATGAGAGTGAAAGACAAAACACAATGTACTGCGACTAAATACTTAAACATAAAGAGGATCGGGACCAAATTTGAACTAATATAAGTGGATTCATTGCTTGCAAAGTCATGTTTTTAAGACCCTGAAATTGTCGCATGATTTTTTAAAAAGATCCCCCACCTAAGTTCTCATTCTTTCCAACGAAAAGAGTTTTAAAGTACTTACGCTACTTAAAATCCTGATTTTAACTGAAAATGCTGACACTGTGGCATAAACTGTAAATACAGGTTTAAAGGCAGATTCAGCATCCTGGACAAACGTAATCCCTAAATTATTGTAACTTGAGTGCGACTGAGAAAATGAGTGAGCGTTCTTTGTCTCAACCTATAATCAAAAGGAGTTTGCGCTTTGCTTTACTCAAGAAAAATGAACACAACATTTTCTGGTTGGTTCGCCCTTGTAGGTATTTCACAGGCAGATTTGCTCTCTGACCAAAAGGCCAACTTTCCTATGCATCAAGCGACGTTTCTCTAATTTCTCAATCCACTGTACTTTTTCTCTTGTTGTGTCTTTGTCTGTTTTTTCTACTCCGCAGACCTACAGTGTGGATAAGCAGGTTGCAGACAGCGCCAGCACAGCTACGGCCTACCACTGTGGGGTGAAGGCCAACGCGAAGACCGTGGGACTTAGTGCCAACGCAGTGGCCCACGAGTGTAACACCACCTTTGGTAACGAGGTCTACTCTGTACTACGGCGCGCTAAAGCACAAGGTAAAAAGAGGCGAAGGCTGAGATAAGTTGTGGGTGTGCTGTGTAATGGAAAAAGTCAAGCAATTCATATTATACCCTATCTTAAGTTATACAATAACTTATATCAACCTTGATATAACAATTTGAAAAATAAAACAATCATCTGACCGGCCTACTATTTACTGTTTGAGTGTCAGCAGCTATGGTTCAATGTTCATTATGTGTGGCAAATAGTTACAGCATCTCACACCTTGTTGACACAAAGATGATGGCCAAGAAACAGCAGAGCTTTCATGTTTTACTTTTACAAGCGTTTCACACTCAGACGGCGGTGTGTTGATAATGTGTGTTGATAAGGATCGTCTCTCATATGTAAACACCAGAAACTACTGAAAATGCAGTAGTTTACACACTGGGCTACAAGTTTGTGACAAGTTTCTATAATATAGCCACATACATTTGGTAGAGACACTTTCTCAGTCAAATACCTGGCAAATGTAATAAATGTTTCACAGGTGATCCACATGATGGTGCAGTGAATGAAGTTTCCAGAGCAGAACAAGCATCACCTTGTTATTGTCATCAGTCCATCACTCTACTGGCACATGTGCATTAAAAATATTTACTCTGACTTTAGTATACAAGTGCTATTATTGGAGGTGCAGAAAAGTTGTGTTTTCCCTGTTTTACATGGACACATACACATCAGTGGGTTTAAAAAAAAATGTTTTCAAAAAGTGCAGTTTTCAATGCAAAATAAAAAATGAACTCACTGAATTTACAAGACATTCTTCTTTGTGGTAAACATTTGTGAAGGTAAATCCCTGCCAAGCACAAATCAGATCCACGCTCACAGAGGGAATGGAGTTACATGTATTGATCAACCTTTATATCTGTGCGTATGTATATCATTGGCATATTGGCAGATATATTTCTAACTATGTATCTCTTTGCTATCCAGGTAAATCTGTAGGCATAGTGACGACCACCCGGGTCCAGCATGCCTCTCCTGCCGCTGCGTACGCTCACTCAGTCAGCCGCAGTTGGTACAGCGACGCAGATCTTCCTTCCTCCGCCCACCAACAGGGTTGTGTTGACATTGCAACCCAGCTGGTCACCAACGTTGACATCGATGTATGAAAGCTTTTTTTGTTTGTTTTTTAAAATATTTTTATAATTTTTTTAATATTACTACTACTACTACTACTACTATTTATAATAATGATAATAATAAGATTAATAGATGTTTTTAATTGTTCAATATATAATGTGAATAATTAATCAATACAATTTCTTTAGTTGTTCTTTCTGTTATGAATTAAAGCCATAATGGTCACAGTTTAGTTGCATAATCAGACAATTATTTACATTTGATGTTGTGTAAATAAAGTAAAAAAACCGAATGAATGTTCTTTATACGACATTTGCATTCTGTGTTGTGTTTTCTAGGTGGTTCTGGGGGGAGGTCGGATGTACATGACACCAAAAGGCACCCCAGACCCTGAGTATCCGACCTCTAACTCTCGCAAAGGCGACCGCAAAGACAACAGGAACCTTATTGATGTGTGGCTGAAAGCTAAACCAGTAGGGTGTTTTTTTTTTAAACAATATTGTTCGATACTTTTTTTTTCTTTTTCATAATTTGTTTAAAGTTTACAAGCAGTCACATATTTAAATGTCCCCTTTTTTTTTTTATTGCAGAACAAGAAATCACAATATGTTTGGCACAGGAAAGACTTTGATGAGATAAATGTTAAAACCACAGACCGTCTTATGGGTGAGTATTGCTGATAGCTCACATGAACTCACTGCAGTTTATAAAAAAATACATTGATATCACGAACATAAGTCAAACCGACTGATAAAAAAACTATTCGAAAATTTAATCTATATGTTCTTCTTTATCTACATAAGGTGCTAAAAGATAATGTCTACTCAGTTAACTTACTGTTGACCTAAGAGGGGAGCTAATCTCAGCTATCTTTATTAAAAAATTTTTTTAGCCATAGTGTGCATAGTGCATAGTGATATGCATGAGATTGATAAACATGCAGAAGAGCCAGAAAGTGCCAATTTGTTGATGGTGATATACATGATATACGTGCACACATGTATTCTATGAAAAGTTTTTTCCACAAGCTAGAATTGAGGTCCTTGTAAACATGACTGAAATATTTCATTTAGGCGTCCAATGTCTAAAACCTAAAAAGTAATTGCAGTAAATTCTATGATCAGCTGTTGTTGAATCTACTGAGAACACAGGACATTGCACTGAGACTATGCTGCAAAACTGGATGAATTTTCAGCCGTCTTCTATCCAACCTATAATTTCTTTGCCACTACAATGCTACCTGTTGCGCTTTTCTCTGTGCTATCATTAAGTCAGAGAGCACATTTCCACTTCCTTCTATTTCTATGTGGTTGCAGGTCTGTTTGAGCCCAAAGACATGAGATTTGAGGTTTTCCGGAATAATACGCGTGATCCATCCATTGTGGAAATGACAGAAAAAGCCATTCAGATCCTCAGGAAGAATCCAAAAGGGTACTTCTTGTTTGTGGAAGATAAGTAACATATGAGATTCCTCTTATTACGAATATAGATAGCACAGGCGATGTTTATAACTGATATATAACTGATGACAAATAGAAGAGATCATATATAAAGGTAAAAGCTGTGTGTTGATTTAGTTTTGTTTACAATATTCAAATTATTTTGTATTTCTTTGTTTTTGTTGCTACGTGGGAGAATTGATCACGGCCACCACGATGGGATTGCTAAGCTGGCGCTCACCGAGACTGTGATGTTTGATCGCGCCATTCAGCGAGCCGCGCAGCTCACCAGAGAGTCTGACACGTTGACTGTGGTCACCGCCGACCATTCACACGTCTTCACCTTTGGCGGAAGCACGCCTCGAGGAAATCCCATCTTCGGTATAATTCACAGAGGAAACACTTCAGTTTTGTTCAGAGTAAACTCACATGAATCCTTTGTAAAAGAACATGAAATAATATTATTCTAACAATTGTAGCAGCTCCTATCATGTTGCTCATGTTTGTTTCGTTGTGATTTGAATTGTTTGCATGTTTTTGACAAATACTAACAACCTTCTCCCGCTGTCATTTTGGCCATTCAGGTCTGGCACCAAAAAAAGCCGATGACAAAATGCCTTATACAAGCATCCTGTATGCTAACGGTCCCGGGTATGTCCACGTGAATGGAACCAGAGGAAACATCACCATGGTGGATTACTGTGAGTAGAAACAAATGTCTTTCAGACGTGGCACCCGTCTGTACTGACGTGTTTACAGACGCTTCACACTGATGTGGTTTTGGCTGAGTCATGACAGTTTTTTCTCTCTAAAGCAGAAATGAAATATACTGGGTTGTACCATCTGCAGCGCTGTCACTCGTTTTGTTCTTTGCTTAACTCGCATTGTGTTCGTGCATATCGTGATCTTAGAAATATTTTGCATTTTTCTCTTTTCTGCTCTGACCCGGTTCTCTGAGCTTTCGTGCTGCAGTATTCACTTCCATGTTTGCATAAACATCCTTACTTGAAGGGGGAAAGTTGTTTCTACTGGAGGAGAATTGGCCAATGGCTTGAAAATTGCACATTTCATTCTTCACACTCCAAATAATTACAACGAAGGGATTTGTTGAAAAACACTCATCCATCAAAGAAGCACTGAAGACCTTGTTTTGCTTTACTATTTCAAACAGGGCAAGAGACAATCTTGTGAAACAATTAATTATCGAAGAGAATTCTTTCCTAACTTAAATCACAATACTATCTTTTTGTTCAGCCTCGCAAAAGTTGGGCAATGCTTTTTCGTAATTTTATAGGAGAGGCTTAAATTACTTACTGGCCTTTGAAAATGGTGTGATTAAGTTGAATTAAGTTAATTACAAAAGATTGGCAAAGCACCATGGTGTGGGCAGCGCAGCCACAACAAAGATATATTAGCCAAATGTCTCCTTGAAACTATGCAAAGATCCTGTTAGGTGTGGTTGTGCTTCACGCAAATGTTTTATGATGGAAAATTGAAGAGGCACTTAAGGTTACACAGACTCACTGTTCACTTCATCAGATACATGTGCAATCTGTTTATGATCTTGTGATTTGATTTATCTTGTCAAATAGCGAAGTGAAATTAAAAAAAATGTATGCGGTTTTATTTTGTGGTGGTGTGGAGCTGCACTACATTTATTATAATAAGGGATGTGTTTAATGTTCTGTGTCTGGGTTATATACTAATGGTTCAGTAGAAATTTGGATATTATTCCAAGTGTGAAGGCCAAAGTTTGAGAAAGCATTTGAACTGGATTCATTTGAATTTTCAAAGTGTTGTGAAGTTATTCTATTCTATTCTGTTCTGTTCTGTTCTATTCTGTTCTAGTATGAAACTACTACTTTTGACAGTCATGCTTGTAACCGATGATTATAGAATTAATTACAGAGGTACAATTACCATCACTCATCACTTCAGTCACACATGAGGACATTTGGAGAGCTGCTGCCTCTCTCTCTGATCCCTGAGGCGGTTGTTCGTGTTAACATTAACCAACATTAGCCTGCTTCCTCAGTGACCAAGATATATTGGCAGTCCCTGGTTCAATAAAATATTTACATAAAAGCTGTCTGCGGCTGTCCACATGTTGGTCGTTTATCTCAGCAGCTGCTGCCTCTACTTGTCATTTCTTCATTAATCAGTTTCTGATTAATCTGTGAACTCTCCATAAATCTTCTTCTGAAGAATAAGATTTATGGAGAGAAAGGACTAGAAACTTGCAGTTACAATGTGTTAAACAAATGTCTTATAATCGTGAAAGTGTGTCCAGATGTTTTTCAAGGTACTGTTATTAATGTATTTAAATCAACTGGAGTTTGCTACTTAGTTGCGTGTGAATGATCGTCCTCATGTGTTGCTGTACAGAGGAAGCAGACGTTTGGGTCTACGGAAAAAACCACAGACCAGAACGTCTGCGCTCTCTGTTCTCCAAATTAAAATGTATTTTAGAAAATTGTTGAATATCTGTATTGAACAGCCAAATCTGATTCCACTGACAACTTCCTGAGTCGGCAGCAGCCCCCATAATTTACTGTATGTAATTACAGAAGGTCTTTGAGTCGCTCGGCGATATGACTGTTTTGATGCTGGCACGCTCAATAATTACAGTGATTTTGTAATCATTATAATAAGCAAAACATGTGAACTGTTAACATGGTTTTGTAAGGGTATATTTTAAATTATGGTTCTGCGCTATTGACCGTTGCCGCATTTCTTGTAATCTACTTCTAAAATATCAGAGCACAATTGTTGCTTTTGAAAGAACTTCAGGAGAAAATTCCACATTTGTATTTATTAAATTTAATAAAGAGGGAGCAGTTATAAGGTATTATTTCTATGATTATTTAACTCCAGAGATTCTTAAAATATTGTTATAACACTGGAGGAGAAATGATATCAGGCATAAAAACACTTGTTGAGTAACCTCTGAGAGTCGAAATGTGTGTGATACAACAATGAAAGACAGAATTAGTATGACTGAATTTTCTTTCCTTACAGAAAGCAGCGTATTTTAAATATACACAATATCATTATAGTTTTAGTTTTGCAAGGCTGGGTATAGTTTCCATGTTTTTTGGTTAATAATACTGAACTAATTAACTCAGAAATACCAAAATAGAATATGTGTTGCAACATTTGATGTAAAACAAACTGCTGTAACTTCAGCTGAACCTAATGAGTGAATGAGACCGACAAAGTGCTAAAATATCAGCAATTGCTATTATAGAAAATTAAAAGTATCACAAAAATGTATTTCATATAACTAAAGCTGCTAAGTTTTAGTACATTTACAAACACAGATGAGAATTCAAGTTTGTGAAAGAATAATCAAAATTGACGCTGTGTAATGTGACATACATTCTAAAATGAACTGTACGCATGTGGACATCATACATTATGTTTCTTTGCCTTTAGATGATGAAGAATACATGCAGCAAGCTGCCGTCCCGTTGGATGCCGAGACACACGGCGGAGAAGACGTGGCCATCTATGCAAAAGGCCCAATGGCGCACCTGTTTCATGGCGTGAAGGAGCAGAACTACGTGGCGCACGTCATGGCCTATGCCACCTGTTTGGAGCCCTACACGAACTGCCCCCCTCACCCCCACAGCCATTCCTCAGCCGGGCGTGAGAATATGTCTTATGGGCTGCTGTTCTGCCTGCTCGGCCTCCTTTTGTTGTTTAGATGACCCCCAAAGACACACACACGTCAACACACATACAATTACAGTTCATGCATGCTGCAATACACTCTATGCACTTAATACTCATGCACTGGCTGGCAAATCAGAATGCAGGGATGAACACAGACAGTACTGTATTTGTAAACAGAAAATAATATTTTACTCTGTATCTAACTACACATTTCTGGAGCCTACCATACGAGTGATACACAGGTTTAGACACGCTCACCATAAATATTATCTGCAGCAGATTGCCGGTGCTATATTACTGAACACTTCTTTAAGAAATGAATTTGTGGTTGTGTCTCTTGCAAGTATTTGCAACAAATAACTGCAATGTGACAGATACAATCCAGACATTTCATTATTGAGGTTGGTTTTTGCTGATTGTTGTTTTCTCAAGTTCAAAGATTTACAGAGAACCAAAGTTTATATTTCACCCATTGTTTTGGGACTTTACAACTTGACTTGACTTAAGTATCAGGGTAAGGGCTCAAAGGTGAATAATTACACACTGAGACATGATAAACGGTTATGCATGACTGTCTCTGTCTAAAGTAAACAAATCACTATACTTTAGTGGCAGGAACCTGGACAATGAGCCAATGTGTCACATCGGTTGCAATAATATCACAAGAGCATACAAAGATACTGTTTGTGTTTCAGAGTTTCCAAAAGTGGTCATTTGTAGTGCTTTTTAAAAATGTTTTTATTGAAGGTCATCAACCTCATGGGTTTGAAAGCATTTATGTTTACTGTCAGCTTGATTTGTCACAAGATGGAGTATGTGCTCTATTTGAATTGTCAATGAATGTAATTTGTAAGCAAATATTATAAATGTATTTTTATACTTTTTATTTCCAAATATATGAGCATAAAAGGTCATGTTTCAGTTTGTGACTCAATCAACCATATATTTTGAAGTTAATGTAAGTTAAGTGAGAATGAACATGGATGGATGGATGGATGGATGGATGGATGGATGGATGGATGGATGGATGGATGGATGGATGGATGGACTGACTAAAACTAACGAAAAATAATCCTGCTGGGATTCTCACCGGATCCAGGCTTCCAACATTACAAAATATTTGCTGGTGTTTTTATCTGATGATAAAAGACCTTTAGATCTTGTAAATGGCTCAGTAATTGGACCACAACCCCTAAAAATATACTCACAGTAACACACCCCTCTGTTGAACTGTAGACTTACTTAACAATTGGCTTTTAGTGTGAAAATGCAAAACGTCAAAACGATAGAGTGTGTTTGGCTCAAGCTCATCAAAAGTATCAAATATTCGCATAAACAATAGAAAACATAAAAAAGGAAATTCTAAAATCAAACTACTTGACTGAAGCAGGTGAAGAAACTGAATATATAAAACTATGGTTCAATATAAGGCAATACTATGGTTTGGACCTAAAGTTAGTTGGCATCTTTTTGGCTTCGTTAACTTAACACGGTGTATTTCTGTCCTTCAAGCATCTGGCTTGTTTGTGACTCTTGTATTAAAAAAACAACGTTTGAAAAGTATGAAAAGTTTATCATATTATCACAGTGTTGACAGACAAAAAAAAACGGCAATAATTTTTGAGAATTTTCCTGTATTATTTTTTAAATACACAGCTGGAAAATATTCCGCACCTGAAAAAAAAACAAACATCCTCCATAGAAAAGTGTTTCAAGGTGGTATGTTCTGGCTTCAGGCAAGTTTATTGATTTAGTACAATTCAGTCATAAGGCAATTCACAGTGTCTTACAAGGAAATTAAAGAAATACATTAAAAGAAGGCGATTAAGATGCCTAATCTTAAGTAATTCAAATTATAAAATTTATTAGGGCTGTAGTACATACGCCAGGCCTTTAGGGGCGCTGTGGCTCAGCACATACATCAAAAACACCGAAGATGTGGAGCATGTATAAATATAGAAGTAGACTCCTGCTCATAGAGGTCTATATAACTCTGAGTTATATAGGTGCTCCTGCTTCTACTGCTGCTAGTGTCAGTAGCTTCTGCAGCTAGATTAAATTGACTTTCCCTTAATAGAGCTTTTTCTTCTGATTTAACAGTCCCCAACGTGCTTTACATTATTAAGCAGATTCACCCATTCATTTGTATATGTATATATGAAAGTGGCCAATCTATGAAAGAAACATACATATCTGTGTCACACATCATTGCCCCCCAAAAGTGTGTTCATAAGGTGATTTTAAAAAATGTATTCTAAGTGATGATATATAACATAAACATAAGTGTTAGCCAGAGGCTAACCACTGCTAATGGATGAAACTCTCAAAATTTTCCTATATTTGTCAACAAGTTTGCTTTTCACACTGTGTAGCTGTCCTCAAAGACAAAGAGAAATTAGACGGCTATTGGTAAAAACGCGGTGTGCAGTTCTAGGCTCTTTGTGTAATCAGTATGAAATCTTGTGCCGGCAATGTGAGGCTCCATTTGCCCTTTGCTCCTTAGCTACAGCTATAAAAGGTCCTCACTGACCAGATAAGAGCTATTGTGGTCGGCTTTGCTAAACCTAGATGCAATTGGAAATATGGCCAGCAAGAAGTATTTAACTTTTACTCAATTACTGGTTTTGATTTCAGTACAATGGATTTTATGTGTTCCAAGTAAGTACCTGTCACATATAGCAGCTTCTTACTATCTGCATAAAAAAAAAAAAAAAAAAAACGTAGATTTTTGAGATAATGTCAAGATCAGTGGCTGAACGCCTAATCATAAAATAGATTGAGAGGGTTATACTGGTATCCTTTTATTGTTGTGTAAAAAGAAAAACCTATGATTTATAATTTTACTTAGAATTTTAACAACTTGACTCAATCTCAGTGCAAGTGGTATTTGGCAATGTTAAATATCCACATTTATTTCAAAACAAAAGTGGTATAGGAAATGTTAAATATACAAATTTATTTAAAAACAAAAATGAAAACATCGTGTGCATACTAAATAATCTTGTTTTTGTCTCTCTAGTGGAAGACGAGCTTCACGCCAGCTACTGGAACAACAAAGCCAAACAGTCCATCCACAACGCCATGAGAATGCAACGTAACATCCACCAAGCCAAAAATATGATCCTCTTTTTGGGAGACGGTAAGACGGACAAATTAATCACAATTATCCAAGGGGTTTCTTTGAAATGTTCAGTGTTCCTTCCTCCTCCACGACTCAAACAAAAAAGCCAATGGAGTCTGAAAGTGGGTGTTTATTCGTCATTGTGTTGAGGTTCAACATAAAATGGTTATGATTGTCTCCCAAAGGGAAACGGAATTTTTGTTGAAGACTTGGAGATTAGCGTTGACGTCTGATAATGTACTTACATTAAAATGAGAGCCAAACAAGCTATAAGGCTAACCCACAATTTGCTCTGCATGTGCAGCCATCTTTTCATGCGGCTTTAACTGATGTTAACATCAGTGCTATAAGATCTCATGCAGAAAAGAAGCAACCAGTCTTCTGAAAATATACCAAAAACAAAGGACTTTCTCTCGTAATGTAATTAAAAAAATGAAATCAAATGAGTGAATGAAAATTATGAATCCAGAAATGAAGGCTGGACTTGCTGAGGGTGTTAAACTATTAAAAGTACAATAGAAACAGTATATATAGCACTGATACAGACAGAATTTTAATCCTTGCTAATGAACTATATACTACATAGACCCAATAATTGAACTTCATTGCTAAATTTTATTTTTACTTTTATGACTTAAAACAGAGTATTTCCCAGTATCAGAGTCGTTCCTTGTCTTTCAGACATGTTGGAAACAGTAGAAAAGGGACTGCAGAAGATCCCATGACAACAAATAACAAATAAGCTGCAGGAAGAAAAAAAAACAAAATTAAAAAAAAAAAAAAAAACTGATTGCATGCGTGTTTCAAAAAAATGTGGAGAAGAGAATAACCCGAAAGAAGCAAAAAACATTCTGAACCAGCCCCACAAAAATCCTTAAAACACAAGTGATATTCACAGAAAAACAAGCTTGACTTCTCTTTTGATAACGAGACTTTACAGCACTGCAAAGAAGGTCTTGGTGAACGTTCTGGAGAACTTCCAACATCTTCGAAGTTCGAAGTCTTTAAATCAACACACTGACTGATTAAAAATAAGGTGTATGGGTTTTTTCTTTTTTTTCCTTCTTTTTTTTTACTTAGGTAACAGACTCACAATATTGCAAAAGGAGAAAAGAAAACCTATGTGACCTGGTTCTATCACAATTCAGTAAAAAAAAAAAAATTCAAACATGATATTGAGGTGAGGTGATCTTTAGTAATATGAGCTCTAAGCCATTAAACCCAGAGCTCACAGTTAATTAATCTACACCCGCTGTTCACTTCATAATTCAATATCTCCACTTGTATGTTCACTGCCGCCGCCGCTCCTCCAGTATGATTCATGCTGATTGCAGCACTCCAAAGATCAGTGTTTGTGATTGATGAGTAACATTTATTCGAATAGAATAGAATAGAATACAATACAATAGAATAGAAATATTGAATTATTCCCAGAGGGAAATTCTTGAAATTAACCCTACAAGTATTGTGCTCATTAAGACAAATCACAATATTCCTGTTAATCACAATGTTACTTGATTCACTCACAATAAGCAATTTCTAGAAAGTATTTCAGTTGATTTTAAGCAGAACTTCTAGCAGCATACAATGCACTTCACTTTTAGAGTTGAGATTGTCATCGTTTAACAACCACAATAACTCCAAAATAAAACTTTGCAATCAGAGAGATAGTGTTGTTATGATATCACTTTTAATTGCTTTAAGGCACACAGCAAAATGCAATGATGTGAAAGTTTATTATGAAAACTTTTTGCTCCGTGATGATTTCTGACACTTAAAATGAAGTAAAACAGTTTTTATCTATAAAACAATAATTTAAATTACGCTGTCACAAATGTGTAAAACGTTGCTGTATGTTCTTTGTATGTATGCTACAATATGTGATTGTAATGTTATGTATGTAAAATCACTGACCTTCATCCTCATTGTTCTGCATCTTTTGAATAAACTTTCAGCAGCTATATATATTGTTTATTGTATGTTTACATTTTAGATGCAGTTTCTGGTTTAAACCTTTTCTTTTAGTTTTAATGTTTCCTTTTTGTTGAATTTTAATATGATGCCATTTCTTTTTGCCTTGTGTCTGACTGATATTGTGAAAATAAACTTACATGGACAATGGACAATGTTTTATATTAATTTAATTTAATTTAATTTAATTTAATTTAATTTAATTTAATTTGAGCTGTGTTTCTTCCTGCTTTCAGGTATGGGGATAACAACGGTGACTGCTGCTCGAATTCTCAAAGGTCAGATGGGAGGACGATCTGGGGAGGAGACCAGTCTGATTATGGATACCTTTCCTCACGTGGCACTGTCCAAGGTCAGCCCACATCGCCGCCCATAAACAGACTATCGTTGATCGCTTCGGGGACATTTCTGTTCGACAAGTGAAACCCTTTCGACATTTTTAGGAGGTGATTAGGACGTAATGAGCAAACATTATGGTAACATCAGCTCATGCTATCGGCATGGGCGTTGGGTAATGGTGCTGGTTCAACTGTTGTTTGATCTAGTGGACTGGAGCAGTTTTATGACTTCCCCACCCACATACAGGACTTGTGCAATTTCACTCATTGGATATGATTTTTAGTCCAAGCTTTTAACTCAGGAAAAACGCAGATTGTAACAAAAGCTAAGGAACGTTTGCACACGCCTGTTTATGATACTATGGAGATTATATCCGTTCAGAATATGCTCGTCTGTAATGGCGGACATCAAACAGATTCCTTGTTTAAGATTGGTGTTTTCATGTGAAATCCATGTGGCAGGTGTAGAAGTACTGGGGAAACATTCATAACTATAATCCTCACAGGAAGTAAACCTATTTTGACTATAAACCTGAGTCAAAGCCAACATGGTCCAAACAATTGTTAACATAGTTGTAAACAATGCATGATAAAGTTACGTGTCACGATGATGCCACTTCTTTTAGACTTAATGAATTAGTATTTCAGCACTATTATGACATTAGTAAGACAGTTATAATTGATCTTTACAGTATAACTCATTGCTTTTGTCAAAGACAGGAAGAGTTCAAGAGCTCCAGTTCAGTTGTTCTGTTTGTGTTTCTTGTAGTCGTTGGTTCAAAAAATCTATTAATGTAACCTCAGTTGAACTTAATGAGTAAGTCGTCAGACTATCAGTCCATCTAACGTGAATCACTAGAATAAAAGATGTGTGCATGTCACCGAGGCAGGTCTATCTGATGGAGAAAATCAAAACAAATACAACAAAAAAAAAACAACTTTCACTGATGAAGAAAATTTTCTTCTAAAAATCACAAATAAATTGTTACTAATTACTGCTCATGTTTCATTTGCAACTGTGTAAAATCCTTGAAATCACACGTCTTGATTCTAAAAGTTCAAATGTCCCTGCAGACATACAACGTGGACCAGCAGATGCCAGACAGCGCCGGCACAGCAACAGCTTACCTGTGTGGTGTGAAAGCAAACTACGGCACCTTGGGCGTCACAGCCGCCACCCCGAGAAGCAACTGTCGTGCTACCTATGGTAACGAAGTCACATCAGTTCTGCACCGCGCCAAAAAAGCAGGTAAGCCCTCATGTTTGTACATAATTTGAGGAGTTTATTTGTTTATTTATTGATTTAGTGAGTTCATTTTAACTAAAAGCTTTCATTGATAAATTATTTACACAATTCCTATAAGAGATGGAAAGAAACAAATTACAGTCGCATTATTAAGACTAGATATTATTCTCGAATACTAAGTTGCCACTGAGTATGACCACAATTTGAATTAATCTGAAAATCTTTAATCTGAATTTTTAATTGTCAGTGAAATTATATATTTTAATAGAGAAAATGTCTGTTTAATATAAATTTTTTTTGGTAAGCAAACTGTGATTATGTAGTTTTTATGTAGCTGACTTTTCTTGTCTTTTCTTTTCTTTTCTTTTTTTTCCTCATAAATGTCTTTTATGGCTCTCAAGAATGATTAAAAAATATTCATAGTGAAAAAAAAAATCATCCATAATTTAATTTTTTTTCCAATTTTCTATTATGTTCATTCACTGTTTGGCACATAAGCATAATAATAACAGAAAAAAAACACACCTATATGCATCTTAACTGGTATCACAATGTTTTCTTTTGTAAGATGTTTTTTGAGCTAAATAGTACATCAGATGATATTGATTCCAAATGAGTCCAAATCACTGATTCTGACTTTACAACAATCTCTTGCGTTTCAGGAAAATCGGTTGGAATTGTCACTACAACCAGAGTGCAACACGCCTCCCCTGCAGCATCCTACGCCCACACCCCCGACCGGGGCTGGTACGGTGACGCTGATCTCACTGATGAGGCCGTCCAGAACGGCTGCCGGGACATTGCTTATCAGCTGGTTTCCAACACAGAGATTGATGTAAGCCTAAATATGAAGATACAGAGAAACAAAAAATGCAACCATATCTCCAGGACAATTGGTTTAGATTTCCTGATTTATTTAATCATAAACAAATTATCAATTGTTTATAGAAGAAGAAATCGGATGGCAGGATAGAGACTTAGTGAGGAAAACGCAATGATATAGAGAATCTGAAAACCTTATAATGAGTGAACAACAGAATACTGAATGAAAATCTCGTCATATCTCTGAGTACAGGTCATCCTTGGTGGAGGTCGTCACTACATGTATAACAACACCCTGCGCGATCCAGAGTATCCCGATGAGAAAGGAGGCCGACTTGATGGACGGAATCTGATTTTGGAGTGGACAAACAACAAAAAGGTAATCGACATTTGACGCGAACGTATACCATCCTGTGCAATTAACTTTAACTCTCTATGCTGTTGTACTTCAGGATAAATTTCATCAATGACATTCCAACGTTTTTGTTGTTGTTCTCTCTGGCAGAATGTTAAATATGTTTGGAACAAGGCAGAGCTTGATGCTGTCAACCCTGCAAATACTGACTTTCTTATGGGTAAGAAGAATATATTTATTTACATGTTACTTGCTTTGTTATAGAAAACTTATCAAGTTAATATATACAGTGCAGTGCCATAGAATTTAAACTAGACGTGTGTGGCCTTTTTAGTCAACATTGAAATATTATTCAGAGTGAAATGTGGCATTCTGGTTGATTCTAGCAGTTGAATATATTTGTCTCAAAGACTAAACAATGCAGGCCTGAGTACACACAGCCGGTACCGTTAAACAAAATGAGTCACTCAATCATTTTTGGTTGAAGAAGCCTCACTTTGTACATGTGAATATGTCATTTGGGTGTTATTCTTTAGAGGGTGCAAATAGATGTGGCTTTCCAGACCACAAGTTGATTTATTGTATTTTAGTTTTAACTCAAAACAAAGAGTATGAAAATGAGCACAACAACCCTCAGGAAATTATACTCTGGGGTAATCTGACGACATTATGTTTGCTTCATTGCCTAAATAGTTACATACAAGGGCTCAGTTAAAAAGACTTTTAATGGTTTTGCTGTTTAACATGAATGAAAATTGAAAGTTTTGAATTTGTTTGTATTTGTATTTTTTTCCCATTTAAAAGCTCTAACGTGTGCTTTCTTCCTGCCTGTAGGTCTGTTTGAACCCAAGGACTGCCGTTTTGAGCTGGACCGTGATCCAGCAATGGACCCTTCCCTTTCGGAGATGACCGAAAAAGCAATTAGGATTCTGAGCAAGAACCCCAACGGATTTTTCCTCTTTGTGGAAGATAAGTGTTCCCTTTTATCTTTCTGTCTGTTTCAGGCCGCAAACAATTGCAAACTTGCACTCCTGTTGTCATGCTATCACCACTTCACCTTCAACCTACAACACATACAAGTTTGATTACAGGGTGAATATTTGATACAACTGTCTCCTCTGACCAATAAATGTACACAGGTTGTTTTTTGAAAACTATTTCTTGCCAATACCAGCTTTTACAGTTAATCACAGTTCCAAGTTGTTATAGCTTGTTCCTAATGTACATGAAATGTAGAGCTTTTTTTCAGTACATTCACAGGGAAACAGAATTTTGTTGCTAATGTGTGTTCAAAATCATTGTTGTTGTTTATTCACCTAAACTACACTTTGCCCTATGTTGTAGGGACGTTTCAAGAGATGTGTATTCATCTGTTATTACCTTTTTATTTATTCTAAGGGGGAGAATTGACCATGCCCATCATGGAGGACAAGCTAAAAAAGCTATTCATGAAGCTGTAGAGTTCGACAATGCAATTGGACGAGCAGCTGAACTCACCAGCGAGCTGGACACGCTGACTGTGGTCACGGCTGACCACTCTCACGTGTTTGCTTTTGGAGGATATTCATCCAGGGGAAACTCTGTTTTTGGTAAGAAATACACTTCCAAATAATATCATATGAGCGTTTTTTTTTTGTTTTTTTTTTTTTTTGAGGGGGGAATAAAGAGAGTTTGGGGATCACCTGGTAAATTGCTGCTGTGGTTTTTACAGGAGTGTCTCGTGAACTGGCAAAGGACAAGAAACACTTCACTACAGCTGTGTATGGGAATGGACCAGGATACCAGATTACGAATCAAACGAGACCTGATATGAATAATACAATTACATGTAAGTGCAGATTGGTTTTCCTCTGAGGCAGACAAAGTAAAGAATTGGCGCCATCTTGTGGTGCATCAGTGTACTAACCATACTGACACTGAATGTTATTTGATTGGTAGCGCTTCACGTAAAACCTTGAAGAACATTATATTTCTACAATGACAGAGCTGTGTTTTCAAAAATATCTTCAATCACTAGTGAACAAATATATAAACAAACAAACAAACAAACAAACAAACAAATAGATAAACAAATAAACGAGATGCAATGCCTTTAATTCCTAATGCTTGATTAGAGATACATGCTCATGAACAACTTTGAGGTCTTTGTGTTCAGACAAATAACTGATCTTGAGAAATGGCTACGATAGAGTAAAGGTATTAAAAATAAGATTAACATATTGCATTTTAGATATGTTTAAAATTATCCACAGAGTAAGGATTTATTTCATTACAAGATGGCGAACTATATCATTCAGTCTGTCCAGAAACATTGAGTGTAGACGACTGTCCTTAGTTCATCTATTTCTTTA
Organism: Parablennius parvicornis; assembly: GCA_900302745.1. Classification (NCBI taxonomy): domain Eukaryota; kingdom Metazoa; phylum Chordata; class Actinopteri; order Blenniiformes; family Blenniidae; genus Parablennius; species Parablennius parvicornis. The sequence continues at coordinate 25,779 of OMNM01033618.1, forward strand.
AATGTGCAACTTCATGGCAGAAAAACCCTTTTAATGTCTGCCACCGCAAAAAAGGGCCCAACTTAGAACCACTGGTCTGTTTTAAATAAATAATGTGACAAACAACTATCCACACATAATAGCACACCCACGATCATGTAGAAGCACTGTAAAAAAACACATTCAATATAAAGGTTATATCTTTTACGGCGCTTACGTATGTAATAACAGTTTAATTGCATTTTCTTTTTGTTTCTGTTTCTTTCAGCGGACAAGGAGTACCGCCAGCAGGCTACCGTCCCCCTTGATTCAGAAACCCATGGCATAGAGGATGTTGCGATCTTTGCCAAAGGTCCCATGTCATACCTTTTCCACGGCGTGCAGGAGCAGAACTATATCGCTCACGTCTTGGCTTATGCTGCGTGCATAGAGCCGTACAACACATGCAACCTCACTCCGTACAACCATGCCGCAGTGACCCACCCAAGTGTGCTCCTGCTTCTGATGAGTCTCCTTCTTCTTGTCCTCCGCTCCGTCTGAGAAAACACACTCAAAGACTTGTCCTGATCTCACAATCACTACCATCCAATCTGTTGTGGTTGAAAATAAACCTTTGTGCTCTGTTTGATCCATTCAGCTAATTTCAACTTGTTCAGATTGCTTGTTTTGAAAAACAGTATTGTCTTTGCTCCCTAAAACGACTTGTAAAAGCCGTTTAATTTAATGTATATATAACATGGTTGTGACGATGTATTATATTGAAATATTTTGAATAAATATGCCAAATAACAAAAATGTTCTTAAGCGCTGTTTTCTTGTTTTACAAGATGATCTGTGATTTAGAGACACAAGTGCCTAATTTCACAACATTTTGAGGAGTCATTCCCCTCATTGTGGATGGATGGATGCATGGATAAAGAGTAAAATTCCGTTTACTTAATAAATTACTAAAATGAACAGAGTTTTACTGCCTAGCTGTTTGAGCACTGCAGTCACCTGATTTATCTTGATTTTGACTGATTTTCATGGCAAGACAAGGTAAATGTATTTGTATAGCATCATTCAGACATAAGGCAGTCCAAAGTGCTTTACAAAGAAATAAGTAAATACATTGACACACGGCGAATAAGTATCTTATGCGATGATAAAATACAAGTTTTATCAAGAAAAAGTCAAATATATTGTTTATTGGAAAACCTGATGAAACAATAGTGTTTTAAATTTCTGATTTAAAATAAGTGAGTGTGTCAGCAGTCCTCAGGTGTTCAGGGAGTTTGTTAGACTGGTGATTAGCGTAGGAACTGAAAGTTGATTCACCCTGTTTGCTGTGGGAACACTTTAAACCTCTTCCCGAGGAACTCACTGGTCTGGATGTTTCATATTCTACAAGTAAATCTTGGAGATATTTAGGCCCGAGACCATTCAAAGCTTCACAGATAAGAAGTGAAATTTTGAAGTTAATCCTTTGATGCACATTCTTGGATGGAAGCAATGGAATTGCATGTTCACATCTGTTTCTTCCCAAATTAAGATTGAAAACATAAAGGTGACAACGCTTTGGTGTTTGTTACACAAGTTTTTTGTGTTTCTTTTTTTTAAATTTATTTTCTTTTTCAAATATATAGAGCTTTGCTGTTCTAATTGAAATTTAAAAATACATAATGCTGCATACACAATGATGTAAATAAACTGCTGTGAAAATCAGTGAAGTCAAGGCAAAGCAAGTTGATTTGTAAAATGCTTCAGAGAAATATAT
>OMNM01033619.1:0-11501 GCA_900302745.1 Parablennius parvicornis
CCCCCCCCCCCCCCCCCCCCCGGTGATCGGTCAATGGCAGGAAAGGCTTCCATAATGGTAGAGTCTTGTAAATAAACTCCCCAACCAAAGGGAGGCCCCAGACACTGCAAAAATTCTTTCCATAGGGAGAAATGGTCCTTCTTATTTGGTGTCCATACACGCTTTGTCTTTGGGGAACATTTTTGTAAATGGATAAGACTTCTCTATACAGAACCACAAGCAGAAATTATAACCATCAGTTAGGTGTGTGCGGTATTCTGAAGATAGCTTATAAAATGTGATTCCTTTACCAAAAAAAAATTGGAAATTCTTCTTGGATGGACATAAAGTTTCAGAACAGTAGCTCTGGTTTATTTTCATTAAACATGTGCATCCAAGAAAGTGCTTGAATTTCATTTTCCAAAATGGCGGTTTCACCTGCGAGGGTTATTCACTTGGGAGGAATAAAATGGGTGCAGTATTATCTCATCAGTGTTTCCTAGGCTAAAGGAGGTTATAAAGAAAGCTTTGAGCCTCCTTTTCTTTGCTTATTGAGAATTCGAACATTCCTTATCATGGCCGTCAAACACTTCTGGGGTTAATGAATAATGGATAGAAAAGGAGAAATGATGGCCTATTTGGATCCACCCTATGCCTTTTACATTGTCCATGCAAACCTCTAATTTACTTAAGGGGTCATAATATGCAAAATTCTATTTTCAATGGTTTTCCAACAGTAACATGAGTCTCATACCTGTGAATGATGCCCCAAAAATGAAGAAAGTCTGTCATCTCTCTCTGCGGCTCTGCTCTGGCACATGGCACCACGAGAGGAAGTACTTCCTTCTCTTCCCAAGACAGGCATACAGTATGTGGGCAGAGCCAGTCCAGCTCATACAGACACAGCAGATTCTGAATGAAGCTCATATTATCCAATATTCAAATGGAGGAAAATCAAGATAAAACTGGATTTGGGGCAATAAACTTTGAATACAATGTTTTTGGTCCAATGTGACCAATGTGAATGTGTTGAAAAGCTGAATAATATGACCCCTATAGATGTACCCCTTCCCAGTTACTTGTACTCAGCTTTTTTATTCTTCTATAAAAACTGTTGTTTTGGTGCGGAACATGCACCCAAAGCATTTCACTGCACATAATACTATGTATAATAGTTGTGTGTGATAAATAAGAGTTTTGACTTGACTTATTTTGTCATCTTAACTTTATTTTTCTAGTTTATTTTCTACAGACAACGTAGTGGCTCTGTCATTAGTCCAATATGTGAAAATAGCCTTTTTCTCCTGGGGAGATTTGATGAGGGGTTTAAAACATGGGGGAAGCAAAGGGACTTCAAAAAGTTGAAACTTATATTATTCTGTTTGTAACCATCTAATGCAATTTGCAGAAATTGTTAATAAAAAACAAAACCGTTTCTACAGATATTTACAAATCAGAAATTTCATTAGCACATAATATAAAGAGTGAAAGAGTAATGATGTTGGACTGCCTACTGCAGGGTCTAATATCCAACTTGTATGACTTGCTGGTCGAAGACTCCTCCAAGTCATCTGTGAAGAAAAAAATCTACGTGAGGAAATCACCACAGACGAATGGCAGAGGGCCTGTACCAAAGCACATTCATAAACAACACGTCTTGAATTACCACAGCATATGCATACATATATCACTCCATAAACATTTTTCAAATATGACAGCACTATACCTGATATATATCAAATGTGGAAAAGGCAAATAGACACTTTTTCACTGTTTTCGGCAATTAACTGATATAAAGAAATCTTGGCAAGCAGTGAGAAATTATATTCAAGACATAATACCCCTTCAGATACCTTTAGATCTTGATTACATTTTGATGCACTGGGTATTGTGCCAAACAACCAGAATATCACAAGAGGACTACAGATTTTTTTAGATATAGGCATTTTTACTGACTAAAAGAGTAATTGTTATTATGGAAGAGTGTGGCTCTGCAAAGTGCAGGCAAATGGATTTTGCTGTTCTGCTACCTTTGGAATAAATGACATACTCTCTCAGGGGTAAACGTTGCTTTTTGACAACATCTGGGATCCACTTTTGAGTTATCTAGATAGGACAGACCGAATCATTTTGATGGAAACATCTGGGGATATATAAGTGGCTTTCTGCGGTTCCCAAAACTCAAGTTTTGTTGTTGTTGGATTATCTTTTTTGTTTTTTTTTCATCCATCCATCCATCCATCCATTTTCTACCGCTTATCCGGGGCCGGGTCGCGGAGGCAGCAGTCTTAGCAGAGATGCCCTGACTCATAGCACATCTTTAGTGGGGTAGCAGCGTCAGTGTTGTTTTGTCACACAGTTGTTTCTGTTGTTAAAAATGAATAAAGATATTGTTGACAAGAAAATGTTTTCCCTTGAAAAAGTTCAGTAAAAAGAGGTTATTCACGACTTTTTCTTGGCCCTTATTCTCTGATGAAGCTGAATGAAATAGACAAGACATACACGGACACGATGGGACCGTGTAGTGTTTGACTCAGATTTTCGCCAGAATCAGAAAAAAAAAGTTATTTATTTTAGCGCCATTTACAAGCGAAAATGGAAAACCTTTGTTGTTTTTTCGGGGGTCCGTTTACATGACAACACTGGTCGGATTCACAAAAAACAGAACCTTTTGAGAAGGGCTCCCAAAGTGAAATAAAGTGAAAATGCTCAAACTCAGACTAAACAAGGGAAAATGCAACTTTTTGAAGATGCTCTAACTTTGTTTAAAGGGGGATAAACACAACTTGTTGAAAACATTGGAAGTCCGACTCTGAGTTGACATCAGAATCTGTGCTGCTGGTCATGAACACCACGGACATAGTAAATAGTTCTTCTGCACATGCAAGAGTAGAGGGACAATGACAACGTTTCTTCTAGAGTGTCATGACCGGAGAGCCCTTATTATCCTGGGACTTGGTAGATTTAGAGTTGAGAGTCACCGTAATAACAATTCAAGTTGGTCGTCTCTCCACTAGAATGTTCGTGTTCTCCCATTGTTTATAGTGTATTGCTCTCTGCTGCACGTGTGTGTAGTTTCATTACCAAAAACAATCAATCAACATTGCCAACTCTTGGCCCAACATGCCAACTACATTGTTTTTAGCGTTTCTGCCGTTTCCGTGGAAACAAACATTGCCAAAAGGAAGCAGTACGATATATAAAAAAAAAAAAATGAAGGCAGGCCCTGGGGTTTTCCTCCTTGGTCTTCTGTCTTGGGACTTGCATCTTGCTACAAGTTTGCTGATGACACAGTCCTCCTGTCTCTCCTCTCTGGATCCTCCATGCACCATGGTCTCACTCTGCAGCAGTTTGTAGAACCGTGTGACTCCTCCCACCTGGAACCGAACTTCAGCAAAACAAAGGAGATGGTGGTGGTCCTCTAGCAGCCGCAGGGACCTAGCAACGGCTGCAACCACCATGATCCACGGCTCAGTGGTTGAGACTGTTGAGGAATACAGATACGTACCTGGGTATCATCTTTGACAACCAGCTGAGGGGATCCTGAGGAGGTGCCACCAAAGGATGTACCTACTCAGGAAACAGCTCTTTTTCTATCAGCAAGAACATCTTACTGACATTCTATTACACATTCATCGAAAGCATCTTGTCTTTCTTGATTGTGCTGCTGGTAGCACTCCATCATCCTACAGGACAGGAACCGCCTGCACAAGATCATGGTGTGTGCAAATATTATTGGACTTCCTGCTCGCCACCTGAGCGCTGTGCATGACCAACAGACATGCAGCCTGTCCGGTCGCATCCTCAGTGACACTACACATGCGCTGTTCTCTTCATTTGAGCTGCCCCCATCAGGTCGCAGGTTCCACTGTTCCACTCTCCGACCTGCGAGACCCAGAGAAGGAGAGCAACTTTTGTCCCCAATGCTGTTCTCCTCCTGAACTCGAAGAAGTTACAATAACCAGACATTTTTATAGTGCAATACTTTACTTTAGTGCAATATTGTTCATGTACTTCCCCTGTGCAATACTACAAATCTGCTTGCTTTTAAGATTCTAGCTTTTATGAATCTAGCTTTTAAGATTCTAGCTTTCCTATTATTTAACTAACATTTATTATCTCTGATGCCTTTTATGTATCGCTCTTTGCCCTACTTAATTGCCCCTCGGGGATAAATAAATTTTTTTTTCTGATTCTGATACAACACATAAGCTGTTCGAAATCACAAAACTGCGTCAAAAAGCTCCCACTTAGTATCACTCTTTTTTACCTTGAGATCTCAATTATCCTCTCTCATGAAAGGCTACAGAGGGTAAAGACCAATTATTTTTAACAGTTTGGAAACATTTCCTAAATTATATACCTACTGATCTGAAAAATCTGCTATTGAATGGAATCAATTCTCCACTTTTAACTCTCAAACTGAAGGACACAGAGTAGAATGGGCTTTTGATGGCGTGTTACCCTTAACTCGTGATTACATATTGCAGACTGGAGATAAATTAGAGCTGGCTTTTTATTTTAATACGTTTTATTAATCTTATATTTTTTCCTAAAATTAGTTTTCTTAAAATGATCATTGTAGTATTACTATTATTATTATTATTATTATTATTATTACTACTACTATTTTTATTATTGTTAGTAGATATTTTATTTGATTATTTAATTTGACTATATTTTGCTTGTCTTGTCTAACTGGATAACATGCTGTCTGATGGTTCAGGGTCGGGGGCTTTGTTTCAGTGTTTTGTATCTTATTTGTGCATAAAAATAAAATGTGTTCCAAAAGAAAAGGAACATGTGAACGTGAAACAAAAACACAAAAATGGTGCCTTTTAATTAAAACATTCTTGCTTAAACTGTATGTAAAACAAACATGTAGTTGACATGTCCACATACACGCAGATCCCCGTCTCTCTTGATGTTTGTTTTCCCTTAGTTCATCCACATGACTCAGGACAGCTGTAAACTGTCACTCCTGCTCGCCTTGCTGGAGTTGAATCCCAAAGCTGGACAGAAGACTCTGATCGTTACCAACTCGCTGCAGGAGCTTGAAGACGTGGTCAAGGTAACGGAGTTCACACTTGAATTCAAAGCTGTTTTACAGAGACTGGAACTCATTATACATTCAATCTCTCATACTCCAGCTGAGCAGTCTTCACTGTCTGAGCAGAGACCGTCTCTTAAAATTATGTGTAATTTAGTGCTTTAAAATGATGATATTTTCCTAAAATGGATCCCACATGGTTTTAATGTAACTGTGTTTCACGTTAAATGTTTTGTAAAATTGCTTAAACTGGCGATTCGCTCCAGAAGGGACTTAACATGTAACTTTAATGAGGACTAAAGAGACTTGACCAGATTATCTGGGGGCTCCAGAGGAAAGAACCATTCAGAGATTTCTAAACTAATAGAAGAATCTTTTATGACCAAGATAAAATATGTCTCTGAAACATGTGAATGTGGCCAGCCTCCTACATTTCTACTTGTGCTGATGCACATTCCAGAGAAGTGAAAAAAATAAACAGTTATTTGCATGCCTTGCATGAAAGTGATTGATGAACATGTCGGCTGCGAACAAAGAAGCTTGGTGCTCTGGCCAGATCCACTGATCCAGTTTTGTTTTTGGCATCCATGTTGATTTAGTTTTAGTCTCAGGCTGTTTCTCAATTCCAAGGACAAACATACAAACTTGCATACTTGAAGAACATGTACTCGCAAATTAATTCCTGGAAGTACAGACTTTCAGAATTTCTTACTTTCATTTGCTTAGATTTGCATTCACACTGCACCTTTGAGAGCGGACAAACCGCCTGGACACAATCAGTATCATCATCATCAGAACAGTAGACTCGATGCATAATAAAAAAAAGCACACAACTCGACCTGTTTAACATGTTGCGACATGCTGATGGAGCACAAACGTGCAATGATGAATACACACCTAGTAGATGACCACACTGGCCGGTAACATCAATTTGACAGACATTGTTGAATGACATTAACCGAAGCTAGCAAATGGATACAGGATTCGTTTGACATATGATATTTGATGTATATATGTACAGGTGAAACTCAAAAAATTTGAATATCGTGCAAAAGTTGATTCAAGTCAGCAATTCAACTTCAAATGTGAAACTAACATGTGATACAAACTCAGTACATGCAAAGTGACATATGTCAAGTTTTTATTTGTTATCATCTTGATGATCATGTCTTACAATTTTTGAAAACCCCAAATTCCAAATCTCACAAAATTTGAATATTTGGAAAAGATTCTATACTCTAGGCTCAAAGTGTCACACTCTCATCAGCTAAGTAATCCAAAACACCTGTGAAGGGTTCCTGAGTATTTAAATGGTCTCCCAGTCTGATTCAGTAGAATTCACAATCATGGGGAAAACTGCTGACCTGGCAGTTGTGCAGAAAACCATTATTGACACCCTCCACAAGGAGGGAAGGCCTCAAAAGGTAATTACAAAAGAAGTTGAATGTTCTCAAAATGTTGTATCAAAACACATTAATAGAAAGTTAGCTGAAAGGGAAAAGTGGAAGACAAAGATGCACAAGCCGCAGGGATGACCGGAGTCTGGAGAGGATTGTCAGGAAATGTGTGCCATTCAAATGTGTGGAAGAACTTCACAAGGAGTGGACCGAGGCTGGAGTTAGTACATCAAGAGTCACCACACACGGACGGATTCTGGAAATGGGCTTCAAATGTCGTATTCCTCTTATCAAGCCGCTCCTGGACAACAAACAACGTCACAAGCGTCTTACCTGGGCTAAAGACAAAAAGAACGGGTCTGTTGCTCAGTGGTCCAAAGTCCTCTTTTCCAATGAGGGCAAATTTTGTATCTCATTTGGAAACCAAGGTCCCAGAGTCTGGAGGAAGAATGGAGATGCACACAATCCAAGATGCATGAAGACCAGTGTGGAGTTTCCTCTGTCTCTGTTGGTGTGGGGAGCCATGTCATCTGCTGGTGTTGGTCCACTGTGTTTTATTGAGTCCAAAGTGGTTCTTTCAGCAGACAAGCTTTATGGAGATGCTGACTTCATTTTCCAACAGGATATGGCACCTGCCCGCACTGCCATCAGATAACGGTGCTTGATTGGCCAGTAAACTCGCCAGACCTGAACCCCAAAGAGAATTTATGGGGCATTGCCAAGAGAAAGATAAGAGTTATGAGACCGAACAATGCAGCAGAGCTGAAGGCCGCTATCAAAGCATCCTGGTCGTCCAGAACACCTGAGCAGTGCCACAGGCTGATAGCATCCATGCCGCACCGCATTGAGGCAGTAATTCATGCAAAAGGGACACAAACCAAGTACTTAGTACATATGCAAGAAAACCTTTCAGAGGGCCAATATTTCTGAGTTTAAAATCCCCTTTCTATTAATTGTATGTGATATTAAATTTCTTTGAGATTTTCAATTTGAGGTTTTCGTAAGTTGTAAGCCATAATCATCATCATCAAAATTATATCAAATGAAGATTTGAAATATCTTAAGTTGCATGTTATAAACCTATGGCATACATTAGTTTCACCTTGTAAATCTAGTTGTTGGAATAAATGAACCTTTGCAAGATATTCAATTTTTTTGAGTTTCACCTGTATATATTTATTTTGAACTTGAACAAAACAGACAAATAAAAAAGGAAAAACATCCAAATGAGTAATCAAGACATAGAAGAGCTGACACAATCCATCCACACTATGTGCCAATCTTGCCTTTCATGTTTGGAAGGGAGTAGAAAAAAGTGCAAATTTATTTAATCTTACCCCTTTGCATCTTTGTCATTAACTTCATTTTTAGGTCAAACAGTATTTCTTTTTGAATGTAACATAAATGTCAATACATCCATACACCCCAACATCAACAGTTACAATTTCTACAGTTACAGAACATCCATCCCATCAATGCAACATCATACAGATAAACTTTTGAGTTTCAAAGTGCACTTTAAAACTCAAAAGTTTGACTTTCCCCTGAAATCATAAACTTTCTCTTGTTTCTTAGAACAATTTGTTAATGTCAATAAGTTGTTCTTTGCTTCATACAGTGTTTGAATAGTTTTAAACTAGACAGAATCATGTCCTGTATTGAAGTAATGAGAAAGTGTGAATACTCACTTTTTGGTATTTTCTGACTTTGACAGATTTGTGCTTGATAGATGAGAGCATGTATTGTGAGAGATCAGCAGCCTCTGTGTTGGTTCATGGTGAGACATGTTTTGTTTGGCAGGCTTTGAAGAGCAGATCTCTGTTCTGCCTGAAGACACATGAGGACCTTCCAGAACAGTTTGAATTGACGGTGCAGCAGTGGAGGACGGATGTGGGCCCCGGCACTCATCTTGTTTTAGGTAAAGTGCCTGTTGCACGTCATGTGGAGGACATTTCTCTTGTCTGATTCTCGTGTACTGACATTCCTCCAGTGACCACCGACGAGTGTCTGAAGTACCTGGACATCAGTGACGCTATGTGTGTGCTCCACTACGGTTTCCCTTCCTCTCCCAGACAGTTTGGAAGGAGAATCTTGTGCATGGCCCAACACTTTCCAAACCTTTCACAAGTAAGAAACACTGGTGGATCAACACCACCAGGAGTGTCAGAGGTCACACAGCCCACCAAGTTAAACATGTTTATTCTTCAAGCAGCTCATTAGGGGTGTTGAAATAAAATCGATACACAAGATAGTATGAGTGATGTCTGCGGTTTAGAGATTAGTAATTATTAATGACGAGGGATCTGGGATTAATAATTAAGTGTGAGTCTCAATTGAAAAGATTAACAAAAATTTGTTAATATCGTTTATTAAGGTTGGCTGCGCTGAGTATAGAGAATGGAGTATCAGACAGAAAGTTTTACTTTAAAAAGTTGCCTGACGGCTTGTTGCTGAAAGCAAAAGCCAGTCGCACATTGTGGAAATCTGAACTTAAGTACCATAGAAGTAATTCTGCTCAGTGTGTACTTTCCTGGATGAGAACTGCTTCGGTTTGCTCTGGGTTTGTCTTCTCTCAGGTTCAAATGGAGAGCCGAGGAAATGTGACCCGATCGGTGCTGCTCATCACAGAGAAGAACGCCCGCCACGTTAACGGGCTGCTGCGATACTTGGTCCGGAGCGGCGCCCCCATGCCCCCTGAGCTGCTGGCCTTCGCGGAGAACGTCCACACAGCACAAGAAGATAAGAAGGAGTGGCGTCCTCTGTGCAGCTACCTGAAGAGCTTCGGAGTCTGCAGGTCTGTTTCCTGTCAGAAACACAGGAGCACACGATGACTGCACATGTTGGAGTCACGCATCACCATCAGCCTGCACCATCTATTTCTCTGAGCAGTATTGGAGGCTGTTTGTGGAGATAATTTGTGGTTTTCAATCCTTTAGAGACAGCAGCATGTGTCCCGACCGTCACAGGTTTGTTGCTCGGCTGGATCAGTCTCAGCTCCCAAGGTCAGGAGTCATAGAGGTAAGAAACAAACACATTTACACACACATCCAGTATTAGTCATAGAAACTGTCTGGAGTTACATTTTTACCATCGTTTGAAGCTCGGACCCAAACCTTCAAGGATGGAGGATGCAGAATCCCACAAGCTGCAGAAATAACTACAAACCTGGCACACACACACACACACACACACACACACACACACACACACACACACACGTTTAGAATATAATAAAACCTGTGATGTAGAGGTGCCCTAAAATTGAAGGGCAAGTGTCCCCTGAAGACAGTGTCCACGCTTTAGAAGTCATGAGGGCAAACGATAGGACCAGTTGATATTGAATGAACCAAATATTTTATGAAAGGAACATACTTTTATTTAAAAGCACATAACTGAACCAATACAAAGAAATTTTTACAGAATTAAATATGTACATAATAAAGGTTAAAACTAATTCTAAAAATGAATATTCAAACAATGGTATATACAAATAATTACACCTGTACAACAGTAAATCTGGAAAAGAAAAGAGACATTCAAAAAGTTGTCTACAAACATAACAATAAAATATTGTACAAATGTAACTCTGAAAAGAAAAAAACCTCTAAGCATTTGGACTACAATGGGAACATTTCACCTCAAAGTTGGGAACGCTGAAGCCCTCTGTGTGGCTCCTCTCATTAAAAACCCAAATTTCACCCACAAAACACACTCAAAAAGTTGCCAAATTTGCCACGCTCATCAGGACGGGTGAGCAGTTTCAGATAATGTAAAAATTAACCCCCAGAGTGCCAAATGTGCTCTCTAGCGCCACCTAGAAACACTTAAACGGCCAAAACGGCCTGTAGGAATGTCGCAGCGAGATCAACAAAAACTCATTTGTTTGTCTCATCGAGACCTACACATCACGCGCCGATAACCCTGACCTACAGTAAATCCAATAAGAAGTCCGCAATTGGCCCTTCAAAGCAAGATTTTCAGCCAAAAAACCCTTCAAACTAACGCCATCCCCTCTGAGGACGAATATCTTACCGGCTTCAAAACACATTGATCAAAACACATTTTTAAAAAACTTTTAAAAAATTTCTCAAATAATTTTAACTTTTTAAATTATTTCAACTTTTTAAAATTATTTTTAACATGGAAGTAGATGGGAAAACCTTTCAACTTGCCTTCAAACTCCCTCAACTTTGAACCTCTGTGGGCTGGCCATACTTTCAGCGAGAGAGTTGATTTAACTTTTAAAAGGTTGCCCCTCTTGTCCTCTATTCAGATGTGAAAATGGTTTTCCCCTGTCGTTCACCAATTTCAATAAGTGACACTTCCCGTCTGATGAAGTTTTCAGCCAGTTTTGGAGTTTTATATGGGTGTGTATGTGGAAACTTAGAGTGGGGAGGTTTTTCAGAGTGAGGGACGGTGTCAGATTTGTCAGATCCCCCAAAAATCTCTCTCGTCGGTATGGCCACATTTCTTGCTCTTTGCCAAAACGTTGTACATCAAAACATAGCTGCAAGCCTTGTGCTTCTATCGAGGGGCCACTTTTTTCTGTCAGTCAAATGATTCTATCCAAAAACAAAAGCAGTAGTTTGCAACAAGTGCCCAATTTCCTCCCATAGACTGCAATGCATTTTTGGGAGACATTTTCTCATTGAAATCCAAAAATTGAGTCATATATCTCAACACGGGCAGACGGAAGCGTTTCAGGACATGAAAAGTTCAACGTGCGTCCAGGAACGTCTTCTGACGCTCACGGTGAAGAAGTTTTTCAACAGCGTCTCACGGTTCTCGAACACGAAGCAGTAGTTCGGGAGGAGCGAAATGCACTTGGAAGCTGGTGGAGCTGCAGGTCTGCCACATACTGAGTTGCTGCTGATTGACAGCCAGGTGCTCCATCTCCATGGAAACTCACACAGCTGCATGTGATCTACCCGGCAACACCGAATGCTTCCTTAATAATTATTTTTCATTACTTCTGGTACTTCCCAATGAATACATGTGACCATGTGATGTCATGGTTTACCTGGCAGAACACACAGACACACACACACACACAGACACACACACACACACACACA